>QMIH01000184.1:619484-641558 GCA_003987875.1 Clarias batrachus
CTCTCTCTCTCTCTCTCTCTCTCTCTCTCTCTCCGTCTGTCTCTCTCTCTCTCTCTCTCTGTCTCTCCGTCTCTCTCTCTCTCTCTGTGCTCACATTTAGAAGCTGCTGTTTTCTCTCGGCGGGTCGTTCCTTTACTACGCCGATCACTTCAAACTCTACAGCGGCTTCTGCGCCAACCACATCAAGGTCCAGAAGGTTCTGGAAAGAGGTACTAACACACACTGCAGTCATGTTACATCATTTGGTGAAAGTCTGAAATCTGTAATATTTCTGTTTTTTTTTTGAGATTTGATTGAGTGCAGGTCCTCAGGCAAAAATAAAAAATAAACACCATTTCATATATTTTTCACCACCGTGTCAGTGATTATTTACTGTAACAGTACAAGACGTGCTGTTAGACCCCTTATTCCACAGCGCTCTTCCATTCTGGTCTCTGATTGGTTGGAAGCTATTGATTACTTTTCTGTACTGGTGGACTCTGAGAGTGGTGCAGCTGCACATATTAATAGGTTCGTATTCAAATAATAACAATTAAAAAGAATTCCGCCCTTGGGGTTTAGATGTTAAATATGCTGATGATGTTTTGGGCGATGAAGCTTCAGATACAGGTTCTGCATTAAAAACGAATTTATGCATCATGATGTTCATCTGCAATGCAGTTAGATTCTCTGCAGCGTCAGAAGCTCTAGCAGATTCTTTTCTTAAGCTTTAATTGGTAGGTCCATAAATTTTACTAGCAGCTATAAACATGGAGGAGGTCTGATCTATAATAAGGAACTGATCAGTAAAACTGGACCGTACATTAGTGTGTAACTAAATATAACTGGATTTGTGTGTGTGTGTGTGTGTGTGTGACGTTGGCCTGGTTTCAGACTCGGGCATGCTGCCCAGTGCTAAATGAATGAAAGTGCGAGCTGGCCGGCTCGTACGTAGGGGGGAGAACTGCACCCCGGCGTCTCTTTAATTTGTCCCATTACAGGATCAGAGTGACAGTTCTGTACTCAGGAACAGAGACGAAGCTTTAATGTGTGAGGAACAACCTGGGGCTCTCTCGCTCAGCAGCACAGACTGAAAGAAAAAGTGAAAAGAATAAAACTCACCTTGCTGAAGCACCTGAGGCAGGAAAAGTTTTTCTGTCCTGAAAGTGTGAGCCAGTCTCAGAAACGTCACCGTGACCGTTTCATCTCTAACACTGGAAACTGCTTACTTGCATAGAGGTTAGTAAAGATGCGTCTGCTGCACGTCTCTGAGACTGAGCCGTTACTGTGGAACTTGCTGGAAAAATAATTAACACCTTCTCACCAATCAATCAAGTCCAGAATTCAGTAGTGCTGCAGGACATTTTGCGAAGCTGCTTTGAGACCATGACCATTGTTAAAGGCGCTATAGAAATAAATAGAATTGAATTGAATATTGACAGAGTGGTGTGATCGTAATCATACCCTTAAGTAAATATTTTTTTTCTTTTAACAGAATGTCAAACATGTTCAGTTTGTACTGAATAACAATGTGCTAACTGTAATAAACAGACCTGTGAGTTGGCCACGCCCATGCTTTATCATCCTGTTCATAGTGCATGTGTGAAATACACACTCACACACACACACACACAGCTATCTCCTGAGCTGAGCAGAGTGTGTGTATGCGAGTCAGCAGTGTTGGTAATTACACTTTCTCACACACTGCGTCTGTTGTGGCAGAGATGTGCTCGTGCAGCGATAAAGATTTTTTTCTTTATTTATTTTTTGCCTATGTGTTAATTGCCTGCCAATTACTCTCCCATGTGCGAGTGCTTCGTTAATTGCTCTCACCGTATCTGATGCTCGATGCAGAGAGCCGGCGTTGTTCGGGGACGAGTTCACCGTCGCAACATGGCCGCTCTGCTCTCACCTGCAGTGAAGCACTTTTACTGCAGTGGTCATAAAAAATAGAAAAAAAAAAAGAGCGAGAGAGAGAGCGAGAGAGAGTTGGGGGTGGAGGAGGGGGCGCCCCAGAGCCAGGTGCTGCCTCCTTGTGGACATGTGATGTGTGGCATGATGGGTACGTTCATGTAGCATGATGTGATTATGTGTGCTCAGCTAAAACGGACCGAGCCTTCAAGGAGTTCATGGAGGCGAGGAATCCCACCAAGCAGCACTCGTCGACGCTCGAGTCGTATCTGATTAAACCGGTGCAGAGAGTGCTGAAGTACCCTCTACTGCTGCGAGAGCTGGTGTCTCTGACGCACACGGACAGCGAGGAGCACTATCACCTCACAGGTACACGAGTGCACTTGGGGCTCGCAACAGCATACGGTCGAGAGGTTCCTTCCTGTGTCCTTTAGTGTATTGTTCGATTATATAACCTGTTGTGTTTATTTTACAGAGGCTTTGAAGGCGATGGAGAAAGTGGCCAGTCACATCAACGAGATGCAGAAGATCTACGAGGACTACGGCGCCGTGTTTGACCAGCTGGTGGCGGAACAAAGTGGCTCGGAAAAGGAAGTATGTCTTCGTCTCACGACTAACGCTGTAACTTCGTGTTGTCGCTTAGGTTACGGCAGCTTTGTTGGAACACTTTGTTCCTGTTTTTCACTCTCTCCAAGTTAATAAAACAAAAACAAAAAAAACACTCCTCTTACTGAGCAACAGCTTTACTGTACCTCTGAATGTCCCAAAGCGATGATGCTGGAGACTCAATATAAATATCACAAACATATTTCTCATTACATAACACTTGACCATGCAACCATTAACACCACTTTTGTTAACGCAAAGTGCTCACAAGTGCAAGAGTCCCAGTGAATGAGCCGTTGCTATAGTAACACTTTTTTTTTTTTAAATAAGGAAAGGCACATTAATATAAACCTGCGACTGCTAGCCGGTGTAAACATGTGGCTTTCAGTTTACATCACCACTTTCAAAAACTGCCAAGATGTACAGAATTATTCCCGCAACAACTACAGATTTTTATTTCATCATCATTGGTTTAGCGTTCCCGCTGCGTACCCTTCTTAATTACATCACAACCCGAGTTTGTATGCAGCTCCGCCCTGAAGGTGATGTGAGGAAGTGTGAATTTAATGTTTTTTTTAGTATTTTTCCCCCAAACATCAGGCATCTCGGACATTTGTGTGATGTTAACCAATTACACATTAAACTTTAGCCGTGCCTCTGAGGAGGGTTTTGGTTGAGTTGAGGTGTTTTTGAGCAGCATTGTGTTTGTGCCTCAGGTCACAGAGATTTCCATGGGAGAGTTTCTCATGCATTCGTCAGTGATGTGGCTAAACCCGCTCCCGTCTCTCGGCCGCATGAAGAAGGAGCCGGAATTGACCGTGTTTGGTGAGTAGCTGCATACGACACGCACACACACACACACACACACACACACGCGCACACACATATCCACCTTGTTGAATATTGCAGAGAGCTGAACACGTCAGTTCCCCCAGCTCCCCACGATTCCCTGCTGTAAGATTTTGTCTACATCTAAGACCAACAGTAGGAGTGCAGACCAGATCTGAAAATCCTGAAAGTCTTTTAAAAAGTAGATATTTTGTTCTCAAGACGTTTTACTTAACATCAATGTCTTACTTTAAACGTTTTTAAAAAACAAACCTATGGGCAAAAGTTTGTCTTGGTTTGATCATTGTTGTAAAAATGATATTTATCACAGTTCAAACACATTGGAGACTCATTCGCAGATGTTGATGTGCAGGAATAAAAGCTAAAAAGAAGCCAATATTAAAATCTATTTTTTTGTAACAAAAGCTTAGAAATAAGACAGTGTGTGGCGCTGTCACCGTTTTTTTTTTTTTTTTTTTACTGTTAAAGAACGACACTTTTGATCCTGTTATTGATAGTTGTAGAATTAAAAATCAGCCTCGAGTGAAGGTGTTGGGACGAGAGATCCATGTAGCACTCAGTGCTGTGTGTGTGTGAATTCCCGCTGCGTCGTCACGGTTCATTGAAATCGACATCTTTTCCCTCACCAGTGTTCAAGAAAGCCGTGATCCTCGTCTACAGGGAGAGCAACAAGCTCAAGAAGAAAATGGTGAGTGTCTACTCTCTACACTACAGTAATTTGGATTAGTGCATATAATAACCCGTACTCCTCTCACGTGTGTGTGTGTGTGTGTGTGTGTGTGTGTTGGACAGAACGTCCCACGTCCCGCCCACTCTCATGGAGATCAGGACCCCTTCAAGTTCCGCTGGCTCGTTCCTCGTTCCACGTTGCAGGTCCGACTGGGCAACACGGCAGGTGTGAACGCTTTCAGCAGTGCCACACACACACACACACACACACACACACGGTATTTATTCCTTGATTATACCACAGTGATTATTTCTGGATTGTGGTTGGTCAGAAGGATTTTTGTTGTACTAGCAGCTCTGATGGAAGCTCTTGTGCTTGTTTTTGAATGTTAAAAAGTGAAATCGTTCACATTTAAGAAGAAATTCATGTAACATATGGAATGAGTCTCCAGTGTCAGCTCTTTGTAACCACTTCCCTTCTTCATAGATCTTGCAAAATACTCACGTTTGTCTCTTCTGGATCTTGTTTTGAGTTTATGTGCGGTTGATGTAATACCACCACCTACTGGACTGGAGTGTGGAGAAGAAAAAAAACATGGCTTTGAAGTGTTTTAATAATTCCTTTTAATGGTTTTTCATACTTTATAACCTGTACGAAATAAAGCTGCTGGAGACAAATGTGACAAGAGACATCAGTGCTACCGAGTCATCGCTCTAATACCCTTGGACAGCACAACATGCAGTGTCCTGCCCCTTGTATAGTAGTTACATTTGACTCTTTAAGAACTAATGTTGTAGTTTTTAAATTCATATTCATTGCATATTTTGTTTTCATATTTTAAAATGCTGTAACAATTTCGTCGTTCAGCAAAATCAAACAAACACAGATGGGGCATTTATTGGAGTTGCTGTTTTTCATGGCTAAAGCTTGAACTATGTCCTCATGAGCACATTACTCCCTATGTAGTGAACACAGAGTGAACAGAAGTCATTAGGGATCAGCAGTCTTGTGTATTCAGTGACTAGCTTACAAATGTAAAATCAGGCAGAAATCCGCTGCAACAAGAACATGTCACTCTGGATAAATAAAAAAATAAATAAAACTAAGCATGATAAATAACTGATCAAATTAATACTGATAAATATTCAGCGTAACATTAATATTTATACATAATACAGTAATGTTCAGCGTAGCATTAATATTTAAATACATTTTGATGCTCCACCCGCGCTCATCTTTTTTTTTTTTCCTTTTTTTTTTCCCCACACACAGAGAGTAACTGCGTCTGGGAGCTGATCCACACCAAATCCGAGCTGGAGGGCCGACCTGAGACGGTGTTCCAGCTGTGCAGCAGGTGAGCAACCGAATCATTCGCTTTTCATATAAAGCTTTGATTTATACTTTTGATTTATACGCTAACCGCGAGCTAACGTCTCCTTCAGCACGCCTGAGAGCAAAGTGAACGTGGTCAAGGTGATTCGCTCGGTCCTGAGAGAAAACGCACGCAAAGGGATGCGAGGAAACGAGCGGCCAACTGAGAGAACCTGCAAGGAACATCTCGTTCCTCTGAGGGGAAGCTTACCGTCATCGGCTAAACTCGGTCAGTCTCCCACACTCAATACACACATCACTATATTCTCATAGAAACTCCTGCTGTTGCCCGAGGTATACACACACTCCCCTTGGAAAGTTGGAAGCTATCGGAGCAGCAAAGCGACCATGAGGTTTTGGTACGCAGCAACGGCGTGTGTGGGTTTGGGACACAAAGACGGCATGTCAGGCATGCGTTCTAAGATTTTTGATCGATGTCTGGGTTCAAACAAATGATGTCATGCTTTAAGTGTTTTTAAGACGTACAGGTCAGGAAATGAAAGCTGATCTATCGGCTCATCGAGTATCCATCTTCTGATCTCGAAGCCCGATGTCTTTCACCCTCTCTCGTCGTCTGTACCGCTTTATCCTGGATACAGGGTCGCGGGGAGACTTGGGGCACGAGGCAGGGTACACATCGGACAGGGTGCCAGTCCATCACAGGGCACTCATTCATATACGATGGACAATTTTGGGAACGCCAGTTAGACTAATCCGCATGTCTTTGGACTGTGGGAGGAAACGCACCAAGCACGGGGAGAACACGCAAACTCCAGTCACACAAATGTGGTAATCGAACCCAGGCAGGAATTGACCCCGTACGCAACAGCTCAGAGGTGCAGACCTGCAGAGTACCAAAACATGTGAACACTGTACTCAGATATAACCTGTTGTTGTTCTTTTTTTTTATTTTATAATTTTTTTGGATTTTTCCCCGATTTTCTCCCTAATCTAGTCGTGTCCAATTCCTCCCCGTCACTAGGGGGCTCCCACATTAAAGGCTACTACTACCACTCAGCCGGGAGGGCTGAAGACTATCACGCGTTTCCTCCGAAGCACGTGACGCCAGCCGACCGCATCTTTTCGAACTGCTCGCTCGCGCACCGTTGGGGGCGGAGTCACACACTCGGAGGACAGCGCTATCCGCTCCCTCCGTTGCGTGAGCTCACAGACGCCCCTGACTGGCTGTAGAGTCGTGATTAATGCGGGAGCACTAAGTACCTCTCATCCCTCCCCTCTGAGAGAGCTCGGCCAATCAGCTCTCTCTAGAGCTCCGGCTGCGAGAGGTTACAGCATCACCCGGGATTCGAACTAGCGATCTCCAGATGATAGGGCGAGCGCTTTAACCACTGCGCCACTCGGAGGCAACCTGTTGTTGTTCAAGGTAGAAAATTGACACGCTCCCCTTGGAAAGTTGGAAGCTATCGGCGCAGCAAAGCTACAAGCGGGTGTGGGTTTGAGACCCAAAGATGAGTCTCAAGCACGCGTTCCAATATTTCTGATCTCGCTCTCATCACTACGCCGTCAGTATCGCCCAGATGTGTTCAGTGTAAAGCAAAAACAAAACGATAAAAATGCTGAAATGCTAAAAATAAACGCCTTTGCTGTTCCAGCACTCTGAGACAGTCAGTGTACATGGGGGTTTTACAGTAATCAAAGGGGCGGGTTGTCTGTTTTAGTTTAGATGTAGACAACATGAATGTGGTATTTAAATGCAACAGTTCCTGCATAGAAGTTGTGAAGTTTGGCAGGTCTGCAGATGTTCTGTTCTGTTCTCAGAGCACATTGTTAGCGCCTTTATTTTCTCTTGACATGTTACATAATGAAGCGGCTGCATGTTTTTAGGCTTTGTGCTGCACTTTAAAATTTTTCACCGTTCTCACAAGCCTGACACATCCACACGATAAACGATACGACTCGGTTTATGCCTCGGCCAATGTGTGTAGTGCAGCAGGGCGTGGGACTGAGAACAAGAAGCACAAGATATAGTTACACACAATGAGTAGTTTTTAATTTCCTCCACACTGCTGGGTAACTGACTACACACAACCCCGACACTGAACCTGCTACTAATTTGTCCATCAGTTCATATTATTGGTACTGCAGAAAACACACACACAGTCATGGCAGATACGGGAGCGCGGGGTTGTTCTCTCACTTATCTCAGTGTCCCTGTGTGTGTGTGTGTGTGTGTTTCAGGTTCCTCTCGAACATCCTTGTTATGCCAGAAGCCCATCCACCTCAGTGCTCTCGCTAAAAGTGACACACTAAAGCCCATGCGGTTAGACATTGATGCAGCAAGCGAGAGCAGTGGAGACCCGCCCCCCGCCCCATCATCAGAAGCCCCACCCGCCGACTCCGCCCTCAGACACGGCGGGACGAGGGAGTCGGACATCCTCAGCGACGACGACGACGGTTTCAGCGAGCGCTCGACCCGCCGTGACCCCACCCCCGGGCCGCTCGAGTCTCGGTTGCACGAGCTGCGTCTGAGTGACGAGGCACGCGCGGAACCCGAAGGTCGTGAAACGAACTCTCCCGAGACGCACCCTCAGCTGAGACGGGCGCATTTCAGCGCCGTGAGGCGGCGGTCGGCGAGAAGCGAGCCGAGGCGCAGCCAGGCGGCGTTGCTGACCATGAGGCAGCACAGCCGCTCTCTGGACAGTCCGTCGGAGTCCCCGGCGGTCAGCGTCGACCTGAACACACTACTAGAGCGGGACTTCAGCGTCCACAGCCTCACCTCCGTCATCAACGAGGACTGTTTCTATGAAAACGGTACCAAGAGCAGCGCCACAGCTACGACATCATAGCCATGAATCTGTACACTGTACAACATCTGGAAAAGGAAACTTGAACTACTTCACCTTAACCTTCAGGTCGATAAATGAGCCGGTTATATAAAGGTGTACTTAGCGATTTGACAAGATGGGAGAGATATTTATTAATCTCTGATTTCAGGGCAGGGAGGGGGAGTGCTACTCAAACATGAGGATACACTTCAGCGAACATCGCTTACTGCACCTTTAATAGCCGGAGCACAACGTGACTCATCTCACTGCGATCCACATGTTGCATCTGATTGATTTTGTGCCTTTTTTTTTTTTTAAGAAGCTGTAAATTAAGTTTTTGTTTTTATTTGTACAAACCACGCTCTTTAAAACGTGCAAGCTTTTTATTATTTATTGATGTTAAAACTGGATTTATTTTTTGTTTCTGAAAGTAAAAACAATTGCACGAGGTGTGTGACCGAAAGACGTGGGTCGTTATACGATCGGCCTTAATGAGGTGAGACGTACAGAACAGTCATGAAACAATCAGCGCTGAGTGTGTGTGTTACAGCAGGTAAGAAAACCATCTTTGTTTTTATAAACAACAAATATGTACAGTATTTTAGCTAACTGAATGGGTATTAACAGTTGATCAATTAGGTATTTTAAGTATGTAAAAAGTGCCGTATCTAATAAAGCGATGTGGGCGATTTGTACAGTTGTGCTGCAAAGAGATTTTTTAAAAGAACGATGAATAAAAATGTCTTTTGGTATTCGTCGTATTGACTGTATGGCTGTAATGTAATAAACAAGACGGGTGCACTCGGTCACGGAGATCAAGACAAATGGAAGTGTGTCCGAGCCTGATGGAGCCGGCGTGTGGGCAGAATCAGCGTGGACGCATCTAATGCAGATTTATAAGGTGGTTAATATCCTGATTTTCACTACAGCACACCATTAAATTACTTAGCGAGTTAAACGGCTGGTAATAATGCTGCGGATCTTCCAGCTTCACATTATTCATCCAAAACGTTCATGTTTCTAAACGACATACGAGGACATGGACGATTACTCCTATTTAGATACTTTATTCCCCCCAAGCAGAGGTCCAACAGGAATATTTGGGTGTAAATGGTGATGAACTAGAAATATATGTGCAGGTTCGACAACGTGGAAAAGAAACTAACGTGAAGCGCTTCATCGACGGTTTAACTACAGCGCATTCGGACACGCGTTCTACATCACACCTCATGCTGCACTACACACATTAGCCGAGCATCTGGTTGGGTGTAAACGCAGATCAATTAGCTCCTCGGATGACGGACAATATTTTCAGACGCGGGAAGAGACAAAATAATCTAACGAGAAAAGCAAGACGCTGAACAGACATAACACTACTAATAATAATTTACCTCATGGCACTGCGAATATTTTGGCAACAACACCAACATGTGCTGTCAGAGAACAACTAGATATACATGATGTGCGTTATCAATGTTTTCAAAATATTCTACAGACCATATGTGATGTCTATTTTAAAGATTTTACTGCAGTGAAGTGGATCATCTCACAGGAAGATATTTCTTTGGCAATGGATTTAAAAAAAAAAAAATACTGTTAGAATAGAAACAAAAGTTGTGATACCTGCTTTTCATACACACTGCACATCCCGGACAGTGAAACTCATCCTTGAAACGTGTATTTATTTACTTCCTGCTGATTCTGCGCGCTGACCTCAGAAGTCTTGACACGTTCTCTACGAAGTCGTTGCCAGAGAAACGTTTTTCTGTGAAAAGCTCGGCGTTACGGCGGCGCTTTGTGCTCTGGAGCGATCACGCCGCGGCTGTCACTTTGCTATACGACAGCAGCACAAAGTCTAAACTCTTCTGAGCGGCTCTGAGGAGGAGAGACATTTTCAGGTCCGAGTCTTGCACTGAGGATTAACGGGCACATTTTATCTTTGGTATCTTTTGAAAAATACATGAACTGAGCTGCAGTCTTTCAGCTTTGTGTTTCAGCAGTTTATTAAATAGCACAGATCATTAAAAAATAAAATACATCATTTTACCTCCGACCCATTGTTTATTCTAAACTCAACACTTTAGCAAGGATAGACGGGTGTAAAGTGTTCAGTAAAAACGTCACCACTGGGGGCGCCGTGTTGTGTCCCGCGGTGACCGTTAGCGTCTCTCTCTCTTTGTCCGTCTGTGGCTCTGACGTTTCTGCCTCAGCTCTTCTCTGAAGTCGTAGCTGAACAGTGAGGGGTTTTCTCGGCACAGCCGGCTGTAGGCGTCGGCTAGAGCTCTGAACTGGCTGATGGCGAGGTCGGCAGGACGGACAGTCGGGTCCACGTCGGCGCGCCGCAGAAGCTGCTCGGTCATCCTGAGTCGTTGAGCCTCGGGAAACAACATCCTGTACAAATAAAGCGGTAAAATGTCGTGTGTGGGTCAGGTAATGAAAAAAAAAAAAAAGACAAATAAAAACATCAACAATGCCATGCTAGAATCACTAATGAGCTGCTATTACACAACATTCTGACCAATCAGAAGGCCAGAACTCAGCAGCACATGACCAGGAGTTCAAAACATTGCACAAGAAACAGAATATAGTGTGCAAAAGTTTTCATCTCCCTTTTTCAGCGTGCAACAAAAAAAATCATAAGCTGTAAAGCCCACACACAGCCTTTCCAACCGCCTCCAGCCGCGTTTAATCCTTGTTTTGTCGCAGTTTCCTACGTTTCATTTTAGCAGTGATTAAAGCTGCTGCAGTGACGTACAGATATACAACTGAGTAATGAAAGGAACCCGGCGCAGTTGTGTTCTGTGCTCTGACTTTAACGAGAGGAAGTTTATAACTTGAGCTTGTTATTTTCAGGGATTTGTGATCCGATGCCTCCTGCTGCCTTCTTTAAACCAGGACAGTGCAGAACTACTTTTAAAATATCCTGTAGTTTATTAATAAAATACTGTAGAAGTATGTTTTACCTTTCTTCCAGTTAAAATAAAATAAAACACACAGATCAGTCACAGCATTAAAGCCACTGGCAGGTGAAGTGAGGAGTGCTGATGATCTGGTTACAGTGTCACCGGTCACGGAGCAGGATTTATTACGCAGCAAGTGAGCAGTCAATTCTCCAAGGAAACATGTTGAAACCAGGAGAAATGGACAAGTGCAAAGGATCGGAGTGGCTCTGACGTTTGTGGGGACTAGAGGACTGGCTCAGAGACGTCTCTAAAACAGCAGGACGTTTCCACTCTGCTGTGGTTAGGACCTCCCACAGGTGTTCCAGGGATCCGCGTTCGATTCAGTGCACACAGTCCCCGATGCAGGAGTTTGCATGTTCTCTCCGTGCTTGGTAGGTTTCCTCCGGGTACTCCAGTTTCCTCCCACAGTCCAATGACATGCAGATTTGCAAATCGCCCTTAGTGTGTGAATGCATGCGGATGTTGATTGGAGGTCCTATCATGGTTGAGAAAATGGGAATAAATGCAATGGTCACTGCAATCAATGCAGTCAGATAGTCCCTGATGAGCAAGACAAGGAGGCAAGGAAAAACTCCCCGAGATGGAAACAGGAAGAAACCTTGAGAAGAACCAGACTCAACAGGGAACCCATCCTCACTTGGGTGATAACGGATAACAGGAATTGCTGTGCCGTCATACTGTGTGTTAGGAGGCCGAAAGTTTCAGATCTTTCATATAAGTTTAAGTTCATAACATCACAGCCACCCACAGGCACGAGTTAAAGACTTTCTTGTGGACTTCAATCTCAGCAGCAGTAGCTAATCACGGGAGTCCTTGTGCTCTTGCAGAAGTGGGTAATATTCTCCCTCAAGTTCATTCCACTTGCCCCTGGTAAAATGTGAACCGCAACTGACTGGCTTGGAGAAAGCATGTGATTGACTTTTAAAAATGAGTCTGTGACTCACTGCAGGACTGGGTGGTGATGAACACCACCAAGCAGGAACGTGATCAGTAGTAGAACTACAACTCATCTAGCAAGACAATAAAAAGTGTGTAGAAAAAGAGAGGAGCTGGTCAAGGAAACATCCCATGGATGTTCTCTCAGTAACAGGATGGGTAGATCTGAGAGCACTGCTAACCGGTGTGCATTCTGGGAAATGGTTTCACTCGTTTGCATGTGGGAGAGTTTTCAAATGCAGTGCACATATTTATAGGTGTTTGGTTAATCAGAATGAAAGTTATTTGAAACCCAGCAGTTAAGAGTCATGACTCTTAAAACCTGGGACTTTAAAATATGGAATGTGACCTGATGATCCCTTTCAGCAGGATGATGTGCACGAACACACTGCACACATCGGTCAGGAACACGCCAACGAGTTTGAGGCGTTTACTCGACTTCCAATTTCCCGAATCTCAATCTGATCGAGCATCTGTGGGATGTGTTGGGCAAATAAATCCAAGGCATGGCGGGCCAACCCTGCAACGTACAGGACACATACAGCAGCACACCTAGTGGAGTCGAAGGGTAACTGCAGTTTTGGTTACACAAGGGGAACACCACAATATTAATGGCTTTAATGTTATGGCTGATCGGTGTGTATGCAATTATACATGCGGGATAAACTTTTAACATTATGTATAGAGATGGTGGGATATTTAAAAAAAAAAAAGCTTTAAATGTATATCTTTACATCTCAAGTGGAAAAATGTTGCAGTTCCTCTATAATCCTGCAGGTGGCGCGCACTAAACTATTCACCGAGCTCAGCATCCTGTGTGGTAGGATTGTTTAGAAGAACTGTAACAAAATCGGAAGAAAATACTGAATCGTGATTACAAATTCGTGATACTTACAGAACCATAATATGAACTGAATGAGGTGGATTTAAGATTTTGAGATTCTGCATCAATGTACAAACAAAATTAGTATATATTTTTTTATAATCAGTTTGGCCAAAATATTCAATTCATTAACAATTTTTATCGTCGCAAAGCAGCTTTACACAATCAAAAGAATTATTTAACTTTGTATGAAACGTAAATGTGTATGAATAAAAAAAAAAAGGTCAGATAGTCGCTGATGAGCGAGCCGAGGGCGACAGCGGCAAGGAAAAACTCCCTGAGACGGCAGTAGGAAGAAACCATGAGAGGAACCGGACTCGACAGGGAACCCATCCTCATCTGGGTGAAACCTATTAGTGTTTATTCTTTTTAAAAAAAGATGCGTTTTCATGAAGCTATTGTATTTTTAAAAGACAACAATGAGGTTTTAAAAACACCAAGTGACCAAAAATAATACGGGCTTTACAGCAACTGAAACACAAACACATTCCGATGCGTACTGTACTGTACATATCGGCACCTGGACCATGAGATGCCTACAGATTTCTTCCCCGCATTACAGTGCAGCTTTTTTCACTCAGGTTGATTCTTCATCATCCCCGACAGCTCTGTGACTCATAATCACCGCTATTATTGTGAATGTGCCTTAATTAAACCAGACTTATTAGTCTAAGTATAAACTAATGAGTAAGTTTTGTGTCTTATGAGTAAGGAGATGTTATTAGGTGAACATGAAGGTTATTAGTCATGCAAACAAACATTTATTAAATACAAAATCTAAAAATGCAGTGCAGGAGGAGGAGGAGGAGGAGGAGGAGAGAAAGTGCAGAGTGCATACTCGAGTCCTTTGTGGCAGTGCTTCCTGCGGAACTGAAAGACGTTCTTGACCACTTTCTCCACGAGCTTAAAGGGCTGCTGGATGTGTGGCTGAGCCAGAGGAGTGAAGTGTACCACCCCCACGTCCACCTACACACACACACACACACACACACAAAACAGATAAAACACATGAGTGTGGAGAACACAATCACAGTGAAGCATGACTCCCACGCGCGCGCACACACGGGCAGTGAGGGAGGGATGGAGGGATGGAAGGCGGGTGATGGACAGATAGCTGGAGGATAGAGTGAGTGGTAGAAAAGGAAGGCAGTGACGCAGCAGTTGCCACAGTAACACCTGTTTGAAAGAGCTGCGAAAACAAAAGAACGACTGCTAAGAGTCGCCTCAAAATCAGACACGAGAAACGCTGTGATGTTTTTACCTCCAGCAAACCAGGTGCAGGAACGTTCTCGATGGATTTGATGCTGGGATTTGTGAGGGGGTGAACCAACATTCGGCCTTGACTCATCTCTCTCTCTCTCTCTCAATTCCTCCAGTCAGCACTAAGCTGATATGACAAACTGTTGAAGTAACCGCGCCAGAGCAGAGCAGAGCAGAGCAGAGCAGAGCCGCGCTCCTCCTCAGATCTCCCTCACTCTTTCATTTTTTTCCTCCTTTCCGAGGCACGGCTTGTTTTCTCATTGTGAGCGGAAAAAAAAAAAGGAACCGCGCACAACGAGTGAGCGCTCGAGCGGAGGAGTGCACGTTTCTGGATCTTCTCACTCGTGAATGAAGAGCACCATATGGGCATTTTTTTTGTATCGTTTCTTCCCGGTGGATAGATTGAGGAATAACCAACCTCAGGACGCAGGAAAGAAGACGGATACGGACATGGTAACGTCAAGACGGCCGTCATCAACTCCATCTCAAACAGGTAGGTTTCCTGCTTCTCTCCACAACCGTGTTGTGTGCTGCTGAACGAGGGAGGCGATTCATTTTCATTCCAGCCTCCAGCTTTAATTTGTGTTGGCACGATGAGAATTTGGAAGGGATGAAGAAACATTTAATTAGTCTGTAGAGGAATGAAAAGGACACAGCCGTGTGTAAGTGCCTTGCTGTTGAGTCGGTGGCTCACGTCCGCGCCGGCTCGTTATTAACTTTTGCATGCTGCAGTGATGCAGGAATCCCTCCATCAGCTCTGCACTTCTCCTTACAACTTACATAGGAGATGCAAAGCATCACACACACACACACACACACACCGGCGGCATTGTTTCGTTAATTAGGAAACGACACATCAATAAAATCAATGCTCATTTGAAGAGCCGTTTCTGCATCAACCAGAGCAGTAAAGGCAGCTCCCTACCTCCTATAGAGACGAGAGTCTTTCTCCTGTACGGAATTACACAATATATATTCTGTAGGCGTTGTGTGTGTGTGTGTGTGTGTGTGTGAGGAGATTCTGCGACTATACTATATGCAGCAGCATTTCCGCCATTTGTCCAGTCACAGTCACTTTGGAGTGTGATTTATGACACAGCAGCTTCATGGCCTCTCTCTCT
The DNA here is from genome assembly GCA_003987875.1 of Clarias batrachus. Taxonomy (NCBI): domain Eukaryota; kingdom Metazoa; phylum Chordata; class Actinopteri; order Siluriformes; family Clariidae; genus Clarias; species Clarias batrachus. The sequence goes on from QMIH01000184.1 coordinate 634,820, forward strand.
CTTTGTGGTGATATATCCCTCTCTCGCCATTCATCCTCTCTTGATAACCTGAGCGCATGAAAAACCTTCATCTTAAATCAATGCTGTGCTGCCGTCACTGCCTTTACAATATTCTGCATTGAAGTCATCCATAACACTGAGAAGGACTCATTTACTCTGCCTGAGACATTCTCTCTCTCTCCCAGTTTAATTCAGTGTCCTTCAACAATTATTAGTTCGTTACATTAAGGATTTAGTTTCATCCATATAGACTTTACATCTTAGTTCATAAAACTTCATTCACTTCTTTTCCTTATGCTCTTTATAAATGTTTTTTTTTTTAAGAATGTAATTTTAAGCAAACAAAATAATAAACGTAAAAAAAACTAATAATTCATCTTCTACCACAGTGCTGCGGAATTCGAGATAAACATGCGGATTCGTCTCGGGTTAAAAAGAAAATGAGAAACTAAGAAAATGAATTGCGTAACATTAGTGGAAGGAGTCTCTAGTGTGAGCGCTTTGTAACAGTCAGAGAGAAATCTTCACACTTCTTTCTCTTTGCGTTTTTTTCCAGTAACATGTCAAGCTTCATTTCTTCGATTCTAATATTTTTTTTATTCCGCAACCACACGCAGCAGGATATGGCGTGACAAGCTTGTTACTGCTGTCCATATTTCCATATTTTTCGAATTAATAAAAATGTAACAGTAGGCAAGATGCCGTGGTATAAGAGGAAGAAAACACTTTGTGACATGCTGCTAAAGAAAGGAGAACACAATGAAGAACAAAAGTAAATTAAAAGCACTCACATGAACACCTATTATCTATAAATGACCATGTGCATTGTGTATTTCGCCTTTTCTACATATTTCCAATTAAGGGAAAAAGTCACAGAGCCCTAAAAAAAGAACTAAAATGTCCAAAATGCCGAGTTGGTGCTTTCTGAAAGCTCCAGTAACGCAGCTCGTCCACTGCAGCGGATTCGCTGAACAAACACTTCCTCCTTTTACAGGGTGCAATTACTTTTGCCTTGGTTATACAAATTTATTGGTCATACTTAATTTCAGGATTTGTTTGATATCTCTCTTTTTTTTTTTATCATTACCGTAAAAGTGACAAAGTTTGTTAAAAAACTTTGTTAAACCGGTGTGTACTTGAAATAAATGTTTAAAGCTAAGAGTGTACACCGTGTATACACTCCGCTCAGGAGCTCATGACGTGAAGCTGATCAATCGAGGTCACATTAGTGAGTCTCTTCATGCATTATGCATTATAACTATCTCAGGACCAGAAATCAGATACACTAAAAACTGTTTTTAACTAAAAAACACACCGTCATATACACTTGAGTTTCTTGTGTAAATGCTTCTGAAACAGCACACAAAGGAATTGTTTCATAAATAATCGAGGCCCAATTTCTCAACCATTATATAAATGATACAAATTACTCTTACAGATGTGCTTTGGCTTATGAAGCGATTACATCATAATGGACCCACATGGTAAGTTGGTAACACATTTAAGACTGAACATCACAGCTGAACCTGGTGCCCCTTAAAGCTGTATGTTTACTTTTAAAAGGTGGAGCATTTCATGTTATTTACGGTAGCAACGCTGCCGAGTATCAGTGGTTTACGCTCATGATCACGTGACTGACTGGGGGCTGTGGAGGATCTCACTAGTCTGAGAAATAAACCAAATTCTAAGCACAGTTTCTGCATGTCTATCGAATGTGTGAGTCGAACCATAATGAGCAGAAACCCACGTGTACAAATAAATGCACAAAAATACTCTCACCAGCCACATCATTAGGTACAGTATACCAGATTTCATGTATTCACTTGATGCTTTGATTACAGCACACTATGGTGGCTAGTTCTTGTGTGAAAATGATTCCTCATGCTCCCAGAACCACTCTTTCACAATTTAAGTCCTGAAATTGTGCTATACGGGAAGGAAAAACTCGATAAATACGATAAACCTGATGGTCATTCAGTGCATCCATCAGCTGACTTCATTTTATTGCCACATAATGTTGCTGAGTATTGTTGGTGACCATATCTACCCCTTTATGACCACAGGATAATGCGCCATGTCACTAAAATTGTCGCAAACTGTTTTTTTTTTTTTAATTATAGCGAGTTCGCTGGACTAAAATGGCCTCCACAGTCACCAGATCTCAGGCCAATAGAGCACCTTTGGTACAGGCTGGAACGAGAGATTCCCATCATTGATGTGCAGCCAACAAATCCACGGCAACTATCAAACTACCGTCATCTCAATATGGACAACCATCACTAAGGAACACTTTCATCATGTTGTTTATTCTATGTTATAAACTGAGCACTAGCACGGTGTACTTAATGAAAGGGACGATACGTGTACACGATTCTGGGAGCAAATATAAATAATTCATGACCGATCCGGTCCAATAATAGTAGTACAAATCATTCCTGGGCCATGATCCCACCAAATTCACACTCTCTCCGGTTAATAATCTCTACATCACATTCACATAATCCTCAGGGTCGACTCATCCATTTTCGCCTCCAGCCAGTAGGGAGTGTGAAGAGGAATTTGTCATTTTTGTTACTGGGAATGAGGTGGAAACCCCCCAAGACTACAAAACCAGCATTCTTGAACCGAACAATTCAGTATCCAGCAGAGAAACATGGGAAGCGACGAGTGTGAGAACATACTGCTGCATAAATCATAAATGGCGCATCCCAAAGACACGCATAAATACTTTTGCTGTAGTGGATGGAAAAAGGAGGGAAGTGCTGCAGTTCCTGCAGCTTTGCAGAAGGAAAAATAAATAAATAAAAAGTACTGCCCGAGTTCCAAGACCACCCGAAGGCATGGAGGAGAAGCGAACGTGTCGCCTGATATCTGCAGATCTCAGCTGAGATACGTTTCTAAGAGAAACCTGAAGCGAGGAGGAGTTAAATAGAAGTGACTTTTTTAAATGAGAAAGTGAATGAAATGTTATTTTACGAGTGCGATGTGAACTCGATATTTGAAAATACAGGATTGCACAATAAAACAGGCAACAAATAGTGACGCATTTGCATTTATATTAACGAGGACGCTCGACTGGTGGGGACACTGAAACGAGGTCGGTTTGAGGGCGGTCTCGGTGACGAGCTGCACGTTCAGCTAAATCTGTTGCACTTAAAAGGTTTTGATGCGAGCGACAGCATGCGGTCACGTCCTGAAAATAAAGCGAATGCAAATTGGACATAAAACTACTAGATGGCATCAAGAGAAAGGATCACAATGTCCAGTGAAGCCTTGGACAAGAGGTGATAAAATCAGAGCAGCGAGCTTTTAATATCACTGCGTGCCTACACACTCCCCTGGTGCATGTTAGCCGTTTACTTCACTTGCCTTTATTTATTTATTTATTTATTTTATTATTTTCCCTACATTTGCAGCATCAGCTCTTACTGTAGGTCACAGCTTCACAACTGTATCAGGGCAGGAGATTTTCACCAACTGTTATTTATACTGTTATTCATGCAAATAAAATAAAATGTACAGAATATAGGAGTACTAAACTTAACAGTGTTTAATTACTTACTTCTTTTGATTGTGTAAAGCTGCTTTGCGACAATGTCAATTGTTAAAAGCGCGATTACACATAAAATTGAATTAATTATCATTATTATTATTCCTATTATTATTATTAGTAGTAGTAGTATTAAAAACTTTCATTATAATTTCAAAACATTTTAGAGCAGACTGCAGTGATGTTGGCATTAAATATGTGAATATTCTTCGAAACCATATTTAATTTGAAGCTTGAAAGGTGTAAATAGTTCTTAAGTTTAATTTGTTGAGTGTCTTGTATCCAGACAAACGAAGATTAAAACTGATACACTACAGGTTTTGTGGTTTTACGCGTCAAATCCTTGTGCCGGTCCTTATGGAAATGGCGAAGAACAGGAAAACATCATTACAATTAAGGCCTCATGTACTACAAATTGTGTCTATCTGTAGTGATTTGTGACAATATATTTTTAATATTTAAGTGAAAACATCATCAGTCAGTATTTATACCAGCTGAATACAGTATTTGTTTTGACAGTAGACCTAGGATTTCTACTAATTACTATTTTAGGGGTTTGGGGAATTCAGAAACGCTGCCTTAGGTGTTTCACAGTGAAAAAAAAAACAAAATGTCAGCCGAAAAACAGACATTGTTTGCGCCGCTGAAACCTGAGAACGCGTTAAGTGAAGGTCAGCAGAACAGAAGGACCGAGTGTGAGCTGTTGCTAGGGCCTGTGTTCGGTTTACTACATGTATTGATTCGGGATGAGTGTAATGGCAATGAGCAAGGCGCTGAAGGCTCAAGCGACCGGCCCGAACAACACAGAACACACACGTGCTCCAAGTCAAGTAATGAAGTTAAAACTAGCTGCAGTACGTTGGTCATGCTGTCCGTTAGAGATAAAGCTCACTCTGGGCTAATTTTATTTCTCTCTGTCCTCTTTGTCATTCATGAATCAAGGTCATATAAACCGCCTCCTCTGCGGAGGGGAAATGGAAAAGGGGAGGGGGCTATGGCTCAGAGTTCAGGTCCCTGCTTTATAAAAGATATTCATGTAAACGGTGTGTGAGACTCAAATTAAACTGAACTGAGCTCACCTGGACCAATAGAGAAAAAGGTGGCAGGTCCAGACTCTGACTGAGAATCTCTAACATCTGGACAGATGAACGGTCAAGGAATGTCTGTATTACAATCATTTATAATTTATATCTTGTCTATGAAAAATCGATGCAGCTAAGAATGTTGCATTCATAGCATCATGCCACGTCAAGAGCATCGTATCTGTGTGAAGAAGCAAAAGAATTGATCCATTGCTCAGTGGTCCAGAGTCCTCTTTTCAAATGAAAGTAAATTTTGGAAATCTGGAGTCTGGTGGAAGAGAGGAGAGGCACAGAATCCAAGTTAAGTGCAGTGTGAGGTTTCAATAGTCAGTGATGATTTGGGGTGCTAGGTCATCTGCTGGTGTTCGTTCACTGAAAATGTTGGTTCACTATGAAGTCCAAAGTCAATGCAGTCATCTACCAGGAGATTTTAGGGCACTTTATGCTTCTGTCAAGCTTCATGGAGATGCCGATTTCCTTTTCCAGCTAAACTTGGCACCTGCTCACAATGGCTAAGCTACCACTAACTGGATTGTCGACCATGATATTTCTGTGCTTGATTGGCCAGCCAACTCCCCTGACCTGAGCCACAAAGAGAATCTAAGGGCTACTGTCAAGAGGGAGATGAGAAACACCCAACCCAACAATACAGACGAGCTAGCCAAGCAACCTGGTCTTCAAAAACGCCTCAGCAGTACCACAGGCTGCTTGCCTGCATGTCATATCGCAGGGATGCAGTATTTCTTTTAAAGGAGCCCGACCAAGTACTAAATGCATAAATTAACATAATTTTCAGACGTTGGACAATTCTTTATTGTACATCCTTTTTTGATTGGATTTTGGAGCAATGGAAAAATGGTATTTCAGAGCGATCAGTGTGGCAGGGGAACCAATCATGCTAAGTGACCAATGTACAAGCCTCCGGAGGAAGTATTATGACCTGGGATGGTTTAGTTGGTCAGATCTAGAACTCACTTTTAGTTGGTCATACATAGACACACACAGGAAAATATATTTCCGTTTCAATGTTGGAGGTTCCATGGCTAAATTTGACCAGCCTGGTGGCCAATCTTAATTGACTGCACATTCCACCAGGAAGAGCAGCATGTGAAGGTTTAATTAGCAGAGTACTAGTTTTGCTTAAAATATTGCAATGCACACAACATTGTGTGACGCATCAGAGTTCCAAAGACGACAAATTGTTGCTCGCTGGCGCATCTGTGACCAAGAGCTACGGTATCCAGGGTAATGTCAGCATACCACCAAGAAGGACGGACCACATCCAACAGCAGTAACTGGACGCAAGAGGAAGCTTTCTGAAAGGGTGTCCATGTGCTAACCTGGATTGTATCCAAAAAATATAAAACCACAGCTGCCCGACTCACTGCAGAATTAAAATGTACCCCAACTCTCCTGTTTCCACCAAAACTGTTCGTCGGGAGCTCCACAGGGTCAATGTACGTGGCCGGGCTGCTATAGATAAACATTTGGTCACTCATGCCAATGCCAAACATCGGTTTCAATGGTGCACCATCTTGGGCTGTGGACAATGTGACACATATACAGTATTGTTCTCTGATGGGTCCACCTTCACTATTTTTCCCACATCCAGGAGAGTTACAGTGTGGAGAAGCCCCAAAGAAGCGTACCACCCAGACTGTTGCATGTCCAGAGTGAAACATAGGGGTGGATCAGTGATGGTTTGGCTGCAATATCATGGCATTCTCTAGGCCCAATACTTGTGCTATATGGTCGCGTCACTGCCAAGGACTACCCAACCATTCTGGAGGACCATGTGCACCCAATGGTTCAAACATTGTATCCTGAAGGCTGTGCCGTGTATCAGGGTGATAATGCACCTACATATTTTATATACAGTGGAACCTTGGATTACAAGCATAATTCGTTCCGGACGTGGGCTCGTATTCCAAAACACTTGTAAACCAAATCATAATTTCCCATAAGAAATAATGAAAACTCAAATTATTCGTTCCACAGCCCCAAAAAATAAATACATAAAAATAATTAAGACAATCTATAAAATGAAAATAAAACAAATTAATCTGCACTTTACCTTTAAAAAAAGTGCGCGCAGGCGCCGTGTGTG
>QMIH01000184.1:642833-673254 GCA_003987875.1 Clarias batrachus
TATATATATATAAGCACATGTGTGTTTGCATATATACTGTGTGTATAAACCCTGCTTAGACACATTCACAAACATGCAAATCAAACAAAAATAATACTTATGTTTATTTTTTATATATAGTAATAGCTCTACAACAATTTTTTTTTTTTTAAACAAACTTTTACAACAAATGTCACTTTTTAAATCCACCCAAACTAATTATGAACTAATTAAACAAATAATTCTTTTCAATATTCAATATTCTTTCTACGTCTATAGCTTTTTGTATCTGGGGGGGGGGGCGAGGGAATTGACTCAACATGGCAACTGAGTGCTAACACTTTCAGTATGCGCCTGAGCTATAAAGGAGCAAAACAGCAGAGGGTCCGTTTCGGCTGCGCTCGCGGTGGCCGTGACGCAGATCTGAGGAGGTGTGTGTAAAGAAGACCGAGAGCGCGCGCGCGAGAGAGAGAGAGCGCGATCAGGGATGTCCTCTCCTCTCCTGCTGCTGAAGAGAATATGGATGCTGTATCCGTGCGCTTTAAACCCGCAGCGCTGCTCATACCGCGTGTTTTTGTTGTGTTTGCGGTGTGCGTGTGTATGTGTGCGCGCGCGTGTCGTGCTGCATCAGCCCGAGGTAAGGATGCATTTAAAGCCTCATGTTGTTTTCCTATAAACAAAATCCTTCACCTCAGCTGCATGCTTCATTTAATCATTTTGAACTCCAGACACGTAGCAGCAGCGTGTTTCAGCCTTTAGAGCTTTTTAAATGACATAACTAAATAACTGCATATAAGAGCTGTACAGTTACTTCATTTGATTACATGGCTTGTATGCATGGGACCCTCTTGTACACCTTTAAAAAAAAAAAAAAAAAATTATCTCGTCCCCATTTAGGTACGCTGTATATTTAAAAAACGGCATTTCTCTCTTTCTCCTCCTTCCCAGAAGATGGGCAGAAAAACAGCCACCAAAACGATCAGGGTGTCCCTTTACTTTAATGAGCAAGACTCTATCGTTCATCATCCTTTGTTCCTGGTGAGGGAAAAGTGCCGAAGGGGGAGGTGGTGGAGGAGGCGGMGGAGGAGGAGGAGGAGGAGGAGGAGGCGGCAGTGGACTCACACCATCACTCACTCAGCTCTCTCTTTATTTCCTCAGGAAGGCGCTGGTGCTGAAGAGAACAAGACACCTAGAAGAGCGCCCATGTGAATGGTGTCCAGGCAGACGGATTGGTCAAGATGGCGTCCACGGGCACGCAGATCTTCGGCTTTGTGCTGGCCTTGCTGGGCATCCTGGGCATCACGGTGGCAACGCTGCTTCCCAACTGGAAGGTGAGCGCGGACGTGGGGTCGAGCATCATCACCGTCATCTCACAGATGCAGGGCCTGTGGATGGACTGCACCTGGTACAGCACGGGAATGTTCAGCTGCACGCTCAAGTACTCCGTACTGGCACTTCCTGCATACCTGCAGACGGCGCGCACTACCATGGTGCTGTCCTGCGTCCTGGCTGCACTCGGGCTCTGCCTGGCGTCGCTCGGGCTTAAGTGCACGCACTGGGGTGGCGGTAGGAAAGCAAAACGTCACGCTGCACTAGCGGCTGGAGCCTGCTTCGTAGCCTCTGGGTTCTTGTGTTTGGTGCCTGCGTCTTGGTACACCAATGAGGTCATCTCCAGCTTTTTGGATGCCAGTGTACCTGAGAGCAACAAGTTTGAACCGGGCGGTGCGGTCTATGTCGCGTTCGTGTCGTCTGGTTTGCTTTTGGCCAGCGGCTTCATCTTCTGCCTCTCGTGTCCAGGAAAGCGCCACGGCCCTCAGGATCTCGTCCTGCTGCCTCCGGATAAACTCTTACTCCAGCAGCAGCAGCAGCTTCTCCAGCAGCAGCATTTAGACCAGCTCCAGCACCAGTACTGCACTCTCTCACCTCTGGACAATAAGACGGGTTACAGCCTGCAGGACTATGTGTAACGGAAACAATGACTTCGGCACACTTGTCCTCTCTTTCTCCTCTTCTACAAGCACAAAATGGCAGAGGATTTCCCAAAGTTTCAGCAAGGACAAGTCGTGCACAAACGATGCGACAAGCGATGTCGGAGTGAGCAGACAACAAATAAAACGCAGATCTCCTGTATCGGAGCATACTGCACATTTCCAGGGGAGTGGATTTAGTTAGACTGAAATCCCCTCCAGACATAACTAGGGGTGCATCGATACCGAAAAACGAGCAACTGCCTTAGTATCAACCAACAGGTGGCGCCGAGGAACACTTCCTTCGGCGATGTTTATGCTTCCCCGGTAAAATTGTGGCCATAAAAAGACACGTTCACGCACTTACACTACTAGACTAGTTCGTTATAACATCAGCTTTTAAATGGTGTGAATTAGCTAGCTACAACAGTTAGCATGTTTTGTTCAAGCGTCTGCACTAAACAATGTACGTTTGTGTGCCATTGCATCAAAATTCCTTATTGTCGATGCCTGGTAGCGTTGTGCTGTTATTTAAAGAACTGTTATTTTCCACGTATCTAGCATAATCTAAAAAGGACATTTTTTTGCCTTGCGCTAAACTCCATGCGTTTATGAAAATGATGTAGTTCCTCCTTTTCTCAGAATGGCCATATAGCAGGTCAATCCATTCCGTCTATTGGTACATGCACTAGGATTACGTCACACAACGTCACTTGGTATCGTTGGGACATGCCATTTACGAGTAAACCAACGGCGTGGTGGACCAATAATACCAGTTGGTATTGATGCATCCCTAGACATAAACCCTTCCCCAAAGATTAGAAACGAAAAAAGCAATCAGTTAGCTGCTAACGATGTTTCCGTAACGTCTGCTCGAAGTAAGATGGCAATACGTCCCCTAAAGCAGAGGATCTCAACCTTATTCCTGGAGGGCCTTTAGTGGTTTAGTGTTTTCCCTGCTCTACCACACTCACTTCAACTAAGGGAAGGCTGTTAATTAGTTATATCAGGTGTACCAAGTGCTGAGAAGCCGTAACATTTACACGGGCAGTTTTCCTCCAGGACCAGGGCTGAGAACCACTGCCCTAAAGGCAATAGTGTGATAAAACCAGTTGTTGTTTTCCCTCGTTTTCTTTTGCCCCGTCCGTTTGAGTAATAGTGGAACTAATGAAATCTCGTGTCTTATTTTGTTAGCTGATAGGATGATGGAATGATTGACATGATAGTTGCCTCAGCATGCTGTTCGGAGCCTGCGCATAATGCAGCGGAATGAATGCCTGGTAGAGACTTGAGTCGTAGCCACATTGCCTGTGCCTAAACACCAGAGAAAAAAATATATAGAACATTATTAGCCAGCCAGTTGTATTTTGGGTTTGGGGGGGGTGCGGGTGGGTTGTGATTAGAGAGTGTCTGCTGGGTCTGGAATGATACCACACACACACACACAGAACATGTCTCAATGTGTGGTATGTTTTTTTTTTTTGGTTAGGCTTGCTCAGTGCATGCTGCTTTCTGCTTTATCTATCTCTCTCTCTCTCTCACACACACACACACACACACAGTTAGTTGCATGGTGTGCTATTTTTTTTAAACCCACGTCAATAGTCACTGCTATGGAAACCGAATCCTGCACCCAAATATGTGTATGTGTATCTGGAGGTCTACGTGAATCACTGAGCTAGAGGGGAAACAGTGTGTGTGTGTGTGTGTGTGTGGGTATGTGTGTGTGTGTGTGTGAGAGAGAGAGTGTTCGGCTGTTTAAAAGTCCACTCGGGTTCATTCAGAAAACCTAAGACTCCTCCAGGACACACTCGGGTGCGAGAATATTACAATATTCTAACGAGGTGGAATTTTCATAGCAGTGCCGCCGCCGCCGCCGCTGATAACGATGCTTGGCACCGACGCATTTTCTCTCCCTTCATGATTTTGGGCCGGTTCCCTTTAGCAGTGCATCTGCCGTCAGATTTGCACCAGCAGGAGCTCGTTCTTCATCTCAAGCTCCAGTGATTTCTCAGCGCCACCCTCATCCTCATCCTCATCCTCTCACACAGCCCTCAATCCCGGCGAGTCCATATGCGAAGGTGTGAACATGGCTAACAAGATAACGTTGGCAGAAGAAAATCTAGTCAAGGGGTTTTACGCTAGTTATATTACAAAAGATTTAGCGGGAGAATTATCACTACCATAAATGTGTAAGTAAATACTGGCACCCCTGTTTCTAGTATGGATGCTACCATGGAATAAGGAAAAAAAAAAAAAAAAGCTATCGTCACTGCATCGACCCCATCACCATCATTTCCTGATGCTTTAATGACACAGGAGTGTGTGTGTGTTCGCTCGTTGAGCCTTCGTGATCGCCGTGCCTTCTCGCTCTGCTGAGACAAGGAATTTATTCTATGTTGCTCTGAGCTGGCAAAGCGAGCCCTGGCACTGATGGATGGCACAGTGCGTTCTTCCTCTCGAGCAGATTCCCACAGGCGAGCAGATGGCTCTGCCCAGCTTCTCCCTCCCGCAGGCATCCGTGGGCGTGCTGAGTGGGCACGAAGATGCCCTCCTGGGGCGGATTACTCCACCCCTTAAGACCATGGTGCCAGCGCTCACACCATAATGGCTAGCATTACACAATGCAATATTTTTTTTCTTTCTGTTGATCTGCCCGTACACTGCCATTGTTTCAGCTGTGAATGTGCCAAATCCATATATAAACACACACACACACACACACACACCTTATATGTACTGTTATTTGATGTAAAGAGTCGTTCAACATGGACGTGCAACTCCAACAAAGCAATCATCTCATGATCATGAGCCATTTTCACCGTTCAGGATCTTTTTATTAAACGTCTCATGCTTTGGGATTCCTTTCTGCTAAGTTCTGTGATGCAGTATATTATTACACATGAATATAATTTATAATCTATCATTTATAAATAGATATACAGATATATCTTTTGGCCAGTTTGGCAGTTTGATTTGTTTTCTTTTAAAGAGAATATTTATGAATATATGCAGTTCTCAGTTTTAACACCCAGGCATGTTATATAGTGAATCTTCTTTATAAGAAGACGACGCATTTTTTTACACCTTTACTCGTGTAATCCCACATGATTGCAGATGTTTTGGTTAAATATCGCAAAATAAAAGCGGACGTGTGTGTACATAGCGTGTCCGGACTGCGTCAGACACGAACGTAAACCCGTGTTATGCAGCGCACCTTTCGTTAGCGCGGTAAGCGGCGAGCTCGGCGGAGCCGCGGTGCCGTTCGGTGGCTAACTGAAAGGTTCTTAGAGGAACAGACGCAGCTTATTTTTTTGTGGATGCTTCAGCACTTCTTGATTTCGCAGAGAAATGAGCTTCACGTGCGACTCTGCTGTTGTTTCAGTCTGCTTGTGCAAGTAGTTCTATTTTTTAAATAAAACTATTTTGTGGATGCAGTTCCTCTCCAACTGTCCATGTTTACGCTTCTTTTTTTTCTTCCTCCCTCTGCTCTTTCCCCACATCCCACTGTGCAGTGCAGTGTGTAGGCTGATGTGTCATTTCTATTTAATCCCTATAGACACATTTCTTTTTCCTTTCTTTATTTTTTAAAATCAGTCCGTACACGCCTGTAGGATGAACACAGACACTGAGCAGAGAAAAGAAAACCTATAAATACACCAAAAAAAAAAAAACATCCCTGTTAAATTTCCTAAACTTCCCACCGAATTAAAGGAGCAGTTTAAATGTTTTTGGAGCCCCCTGCTGCCTGCACGATGAACTGCAATTGCAAAACATTAGCCAGGTTTCCAGGTTCCCACTGCAAACTAAACTGCACTGTATTCTGCATTTCAGAGCTAGCAGATTCTGTTACACCGGGAGCTCCAGTTTTCTGGAAGAAAAAAAATCAACTACTTTTACATAAAACTTCATTTAATGAGCCATCACTGGGGAAAGTCTTTAAAAAAAAAAACACATTTGCAATATTGGAAAAACATAAAAGAAGTTTCTAACACCACACTGTCCTCCATATTTATTCAACTCCCTTCAAATTGCAACCCGACTAATCAGGCGGTCAAACAAACAAAAACAAACAAACAAACAAACAAAAGGATGACATTCAGTGGCAAAAATGCCAAAGCACCATGAAACGGCTTCTCTGAAATTACCAGACAAACCATAACTGATCTTACATACTGCCGCTTTAAGTTATCACTGACCCCATTGAATCGAAATATACTCAGAGCAGATAATCTTTTTTGGGTTCCTCATCAGTAGACATGAAGACACTGATAAGGTGTGTGTGTGTGTATGTGTTTGCGTACTGAGCGTCAGTGAGCCACGGAGCAGCAGGTTAGTCATTCAGGTTGCAGCACATTGCAGCCCAGAGTGTGTTGATGTTGGTGCTAAAATTGGCTGGCCCTGAGCCGTGTCACACAGCCCGAGTTGTCCTGCTCATGTCCTCACAGAGCTGCCATGTCTCATCACCCGCTTTCAGCCTAATGTGCCCTATGGCGAGCAGACAAACTCGACAAGCCGTGTTATAAATGGCTCCTTCTTACGAGGACACGGCGTACGGATACCAGCGGTGTGCACTGGCTGGTTTACTCCTCAGCCTAATTACTCTTTATATCAATATTGACACTGAGGAGGTTTCATGTTTCCTCTCCGAATCAAACATCCGGCTAGCTACGATTATTCAGAAGATAAACAGGTACGAAATCTCAGAAGGAAAATCTAAAACGCAGCGGAGTCCTGTGTGTGTGTTTAACCCACATTTGATTAATGGGTCTCTGGGCTACGCTGCAGCAGCGACGGGTCACGACAACAACGCTGAGAGGCTTTAAACACCGCCAGTGAAAGGAAACTTCTTCCCTGTTAAACTTTTTAACTTTAATTGAACTGTTTTGCAAGTGCAAAGGTCTAAAAGCTCCCCAAAGACCCGAGTAAGACACCTTGAGAAGAACAAAAGCTCAAAACTGAAGAACTACGATTACAGCAAACAGTTTTCTCAGTTAAGACTATAAAAATTTTTTTTTTTACATTTTCTAAATAATCTAACTGGGATTAAATATGCACATATACAAAAACCAAATTAATTAAAACATGCAGAAAATATTGCTTTAAACCAATACAGTAGGAAAAGCCTGATGAACGCCCCCTATAGGTCGCTTCCTCTGCTGCTCATAAACGCTTCATGCTTATCAGGGAACGAAACAGAGCATTTTGGCTGGATTTTGCTTCGCCGTGTGAAGCAGTTTCAACAGACGAGCAATCGAGCCTTAAAGCTATGAAGTTTTAACATCTCTGATGCTTTGAGCAGGCGTGTTGAGTTAACTTTACTCTGTAAACAGGGAGGAACTTGGAGTTGGGAATAAAGCCTAGACTTGACATCTCAGACTCGGTCCTAATAGCACCATCTACAGCAAGTTGAGCATTTTTCCCCCTCCTTATTTAAAAGAACAAACGTTTGCACAAAAAATTAACATTATTTAATATAATACCAAAAATATATTTTAATTGTATTATGAAAGAACAAAAAATACCAATCAAAACAGAATCTCAAAGTTGAAAAAGTTTTTTTCAGTCTCAACCAACTCTACTCTAGCTCCTGTACAGTGCACAAAGATCCAAGTTAGACTGAAGATTAATGATCATAAAAAAATGTTAAAATATATGTCAACTAGTGGGCCAAAAATATCAACCAAAGGCTTAAATTCACATATATATATATAATAGTGAGCTAGCGTGTAGCTAATTACAGTGTATAATTGATGTCCTGTGGGTGAAGTCCATCTACCATACCATCCTCTCTCATCCAACACCATGAACAGACTGAACAGCATGTGGAAATCCAACATGTGCACATCTCTCCATCCTGTTCAAGGTGTTTGTTGAGAGAGAGAGAGAGAGAGAGAGAGAGAGATCTGATCTTGAAGGAAGCAATGAGGAGGAATGCCAAGATGGTGGACGGACTTTACCTTGGCAAGGTGATGTACCTGGCCAAATTTCCGTGAGCATCCGAGAAGCTTGACTGGCTCGTTTCCTAAAGGATGGGAATTACATAACGCACTCGACTTGTTTAGTGTAACACGCTGCGCTATTTATATTTCTCACGTTGCAAACAATGCAGCATTTCTGGTCATGATTTCTCTGGTAGAGCTTAACAAGAGCTGATGCCATGCACATGTACTATAATAAATAACCTCAATGCTGATTATTTTCTTCCTAACAAAGGATCCTGATGTGGGTTTTTTCTAATACCAAAGCAAAATTGGCAGTTTATTTACAGAATGACATCATTTTTAAATACAATTTTCAATCCATTTTGAAGTTATATTCAATCCTATGAAACACTACAAAGACAAATCAAAAAAACAACCAAAAATCAATAAATAAAAAGCAAAGCTTGACAGATTAGTGAGAAACGGAAGGAAGCGATAACTCCTTTGATGTCTCAGAAGTTACAGCTTCACAATGACTGTTAAAATGCTCTGACACTGGAGACTCCTTCCAAATGTTACATAAACATCTCCTTACAGAACATGTCTCACTATACAAGTGAAGTGAAACCTTACACAGACAAAGTCATCATGCTCATCTGCTTATCTAGAGAAGACTGGCAAGGAGTGTGGACGGAAAGACACATCGCCATTGTGCACACTGCTGTACGGTCACAAACCAGCAAGATGACTCGGATACGCGAGTGCATGAATGATGAAACCGTGCACCAATCCTGCTCCAATCTGCATCAGCTTTAACGACGAGCGCGAGGACGCGCTGTGCTATCTTTCCTCGACCAGGACAGAACATGATAAAGGAGAATATAACTGAGAATATGTGTTTGTCTCTCTCTCTTCCCCTCTCACTCACACACACACGTATATTCTCTGACCTTTCCCTGATGCCTCAGCAGCTCTAACCCCAGGGCACATCTCTCAAGACTGATGATCCTGCCCTTGCCTGGTGGGCTGTAAACTGCTGAGACAGGCACGATGGACCCGAGAGAGAATCCTATCTGACAATTCACAGCTTGTAACACTCCACACACAGCGCTGCCTCACTGCTCTAGGGCTTTTATATTTTTTTTCAAAAGTACGCAATTGCATGAAAACCTCACATTAAACATGCGTTAATAAACAGTGCTGTTGTGGAGGGGGAGGAGGGGGGCCACAGAGATATCTGCAGTCAGAGCACTGAGGTCTGTTTATCAGCGAAACGCGAGCTGGAGAAAAGCGAGGGTTGATTGTGCAATGTTGTGTAAAAATTCTCCGGGATGTTGAGAAGGCGTGGATGAACACGCTTTTGTTTTGCAGTGTTAAACCTTCTGTAATAAGCAGACGAGGTGGTGGGAGGTGTTGAGCATCGCACACCCATGCACACACACACACACACATGGCCGTCTGCCTCGCACGCCACAGTGCACCGCTTCTCTCGCTCTTTTTGTAACACACGGACCCGAGTGTCCTGCTGTTCTGCAGTGGACTTCGAGCAGAGTAAAAACAAGCGGCAGTAATTTTCATATCAAGCTGTCCTGAGGCATGGGGAGTGAGATTTATTACTCTCTCCCTCCACTCAATTCCGCAATAAACTCCAGACATCATTACAGAAGCCGGGGCGGCTGTGTACACCGAGGCCGCGCTGTAAATTACTGAATATTCATCTGATACTGCCTGAATTATGAGGATTTAGTGCTTAGCGTTCGGCGTGACCTTGCCCATGCCAAGAACACCCGGGCTCAGATTACTGATGATTAGAAAATAATACACCGACGTTCCTCAGGTCTATAAACAGAACCACGTTCTCAACTGGGACGTTAAGAAATTCGGCCGTGATTAAGCTCGCTGCTCTGCTGAACCGTTTAAGTGGCCAACTTCCAGAGCACTTCATTTTAAACAGACCTATTTTTAGATTTAACCTTGAGACTTGATATATTAAGGAAAAGCGGCCACGGGCTTTTGTATCCCCCGACACCTCATTTGACCCCATTTGGATATCAGATCTGGCCCCATTCATCATGACGGGCGCTGTGGTCCCCAGGGTGCTCACCGTTCTATTCTGACTTATGAGACGTTCCCTTTGCTTTATAGAAACTCAAAAATTCAGTTTAAAGCAGCCGTTTGTAATTTCTAGTGCCCTCTGCTGTTTGAGATTTAAATTACAACTGTAATTTAAACACAAGCAATTCGTTTCTTTTCCTTTAGCAATCCATCTTGTGACCCCAGATGCATGGACCTGGGAGGGAATATAACCTACCATCTGTTTTATTGAAGATGGCGACACTGGAAATGTTTATGTTCACTCAGTCTGTTACTACTAATACTAATACTAATGCTAATACTAATAATAATAATAATAATAGTAAAGATGTCATGTTCAGCAAATTATTAATGAAGTCTGCATGCCAACTTTTCACAACAGTAATGAATTTGATCCTGTGGTCACATTACCGACAAATTACACCACTAATTAGCCAATGAGTGTTAAATGTCACAAAATGTACAGATCCCAGACAACAAATTCAACTTTTTCATCTAAAGCATTTTTTTGGCCCTGAAATTAGCTCTGTACAGAGATGAAAGGAAACAGCTCAGCCCTGCTGCTCTTCTTTAGAAATCACACACAAGCTAAACCTGGCCAGGATAGATCGCTAGCAGTCACGTTTAGTGACTAAAAGTACATTATGGACTCATTAGTACTTTCAGGTTACACATTTTTTTAATAAAAAAATATAAATCCTTAATTACTGATTAAACATACATGATTTAACTAGAGACACAATCTAATGAGAGAAAAACACACCATTTTGTGTTTCCCCTAAAAATATTTCCATGTGATAAGATTTTCGCTTGTTTATTTCTTGCACACGTTTTTGCTTGGTAATTTCCAGGAGTGCACTACAGGGTAGGGCTGATTTATTTTGATTTATTCTCTTCTGTAATAAAATGTATTTGTAATTACTTGTGGATAATATAAACACAGAAGAAAATATGATTGCGGTTATAGTAAATTTAGCAACGTATTTTTAAGGCACCTGACTGGCTTTTATTTTGTCATGCAGATTGCTAAGATTCTCCCACACAAGACTGCATGTGTTCTAATGAAACAAGGATTTCTGTTCTGTTCCCTGCATGTTTTGGACTGTGGGACGAAACCGGAGAACCCAGACCAAGCACGGGATGAACATGCAAACTCCACATATGAAAAACCTTCGCCTTCGGAGGCGTGTGGCCACAATGCTACTAGAACCACTACTCCACCATGCAGCCGCTGTTACAGTACATCAGATGATATTAAACTAAAAAGTTACCTATAGTGTAGGCATGGCGGCACGGCACGGCTGTACTAGTGTAAACACTGAAGTTGTCCGTAAAATGAGCAGGGTGGATCAGCTGTGGTCTGCGATTGCGCTAAGCTAATTACACGGCCAGAAAAAAAATATATACAAGCTGTAAATAAATAAACTAGTCATATCTTACTGTATAGTGTGAATGCAGGTCTAAAACCTAGACTAACAATTGAATATTTCACCTTTGGTGAGTGTTTTGTGTGTGTG
This sequence comes from Clarias batrachus, assembly GCA_003987875.1. Taxonomy (NCBI): domain Eukaryota; kingdom Metazoa; phylum Chordata; class Actinopteri; order Siluriformes; family Clariidae; genus Clarias; species Clarias batrachus. Next base: position 654,315 of record QMIH01000184.1, read on the forward strand.
TGTGTGTGTGTGTGTGTGTGGCTGGAAGAGGAGCTGACTGAGGAATTCGTCAGTACCTCTCCACGCCTCGCTCTGCTGCCTGATCGATCTCAGTCGTTAATCTATCTCTGGCTACTTTCCCTTTTGTGTGTGTGTGTGTGTGTGTGTGTGTGGCCAGGAGACAGGCCTGCAGGGTCAGGTCACAAAGCGCATGTCCATCCTGGCTCTGAAGCACTGCTGTCTGGATGCAGAAGCTGCTGATAAGCCTGAAGCGCTCGCATGAACGCAGACATGGAAGCTCAGTCCAAACTCTAGAGCGCCTCAGGAAGGAATATTTTATAATTACAGAGAGGAGAACACTCGGGGAATATGAAATGCAAAGGGAACAGTCTAATTAGATCACTGATGATCAGGAATACCGGAGGTTGATCAGAATTACAGCTGGTTAATATCATGTAAATACAAATATATTAACAGTTATTTAAATACTGACTGACGTTGCTGATATTAACATTTTAAAACTGAATATTCATTACTTCTTCCTTTTCAGTACAATTTCTTTTTTTTTCCAAATTTAAAAATATAACGAATGACATAATCACAATAATACACTGTGAATAAAACATACACTATGTGGAATATGAAGATTGTTCAAAACCACCTTCGACTTCATCAATGAAATGATTCTTCACAGATTATTGTGGACGAACACAAAACTCTGCATGAAACTCTGAGAACTGAGATGGAGAGATGGATGATGGAAACTTTTTTCTATAATCCTTATGTAATATTATAAACCAATCAAAGAACATTTTATTTTAGATTCAAATTGGAAATCTATTCTACTTCTACACATTTCTATATTATACTGTGTATTTATATTTAGCATTTTTACATTGTACTGTATATTCTCTGGTTGGAGATCTGGTCACATGGATGTCCTGTGTGTCTCTTTGGGATGCGTCCCATGTCTGGGGACGGTTTCACTCTACTAGGAAGACGGTTCTGGCCTCGCATGATGTTGACGGCCGTTTCCCTGCGGATTTGGCTGCAGTCGCTCGATAGTTCAGGACTGGAATTTCCTACAAGTCTACCTGAGCCTCCAATAACTACCTGGGCTCCATATTAACATCAATTAACCTCTTTTAACAACTATCATACAATACTGAACTGTCTGCCACCCAACACACAGTATGAGTGCAGATCAATTCCAGCTTTCTGTTTCACCCAGATGAGGATGGGTTCCCTGTCGAGTCCGGTTCCTCTCAAGGTTTCTTCCTACTGCCGTCTCAGGGAGTTTTTCCTTGCCACTGTCGCCCTCGGCTCGCTCATCAGCGACTATCTGACCATTTTTTGATTCATACACATTCACATTTCATATAAACTTAAATAATTCTTTTGATTTATAAATCAAAAGCTGCTTTGCAACGATGAAAATTGTTAAAAGCGCTATGAAAATAAAATTGAATTGAATATTCATTTTTACACATTTACTGTATTTGATATTCCTTAAATTAATAAAAATGTATTCTAGTGATTAAAACTTGTTTACGCTCTCCATCCACAGCCTTTAATTGCTGATGGTTAATTTTTATTTTATTGTTTATTATTTATTTTAAAGCATTTTCACTCTGTGTTAGAAATCCACAAATAGTAATTTATTTGAAATTTATTGGTTTCTTAGGTTTATTTTCATTTTCGGTTTAATTTATTGCTGCTTTATTTATTTTATATTTACTTATTTAAAACTGTATCAGTATTGTTCACATCAATATTGTAATAATGATTAACAAACGATGTCTGGTGCAGCCCTAATGAGCAGCTGCTGGAGTGTGTATGTGTGTGTGTTTGGGAGAGAGAATGATAATGTAAAAATAAAAGTCAGGTACGAGGATATGCACTTGTGTGTGTGTGTGTGTGTGTGTGTGTGTGTTTCTGGGGGGAACATAGGTTGAGAGTGCAGGGGACACTATGGTGTGTTGTGGTCTCTCTTGCACCCACACACACCTCAGCCAATCAGCATCTACAGCAGCCTTCAAGGACGAGACAAAGTCACTCAATGTGACAGAAGGAGCCCGCAGCAGTGAAACACGTCATAAAGCACATCACGTTAAAAACACGTCTAGCAGCTCGTCAGTATCAGTAAAGTCATGCAATTATAAATACTCCTGCTCCAGGGTCACTCTGTGATGGAATGGCTTGCATCTTTAGTAAAAAAAAAAAGCAGTTTAACACACACACACACACACACACACACACACACACACACACACTCTCTCACTCTCTTTCATTGTATCACACATCACAAGGCTCGTCTTAAAACACTATAGCAGCCTTAATCCAGGAAAAAAGCAGTGCGAGAACAGCGTGATCCGCTCCTGCATGTTTCCAGCTACAACAATGCTGCAGGACAATGGCGCAGCGGCGACACGCTACTGTTTATCAACAACGCAGGACCAACTGTCCTGTACACACGATGCAGAGAGGACAACCCTCGCTGAGCGGTCACACAGGTTAAACTCTTGGTGGTGTAAAATTCAAGTCCGAATTAATATCTGTTTAAAACAGACAGTGCCTTGAAAAAGGATTTGCCACCTGCCTGTTTTTTTTTTGTATTATTTGTCACACTTGATGATCCAGATCCTGAAACAAATTTGAAAATTACAAAAAAATTACCAGATTAAATAAAAATGCAGTTTCTAAATGATTTCATTCATTAAAAGCTGTCCAACCCTACCTGACAAAACAAAACATCCTGATCACCCCCAAATATTCTGTGTACAGATGAGACAAAAGCTTAACTTTATGGAAGGTGTGTGTCCCGTTACATCTGGTGTAAAACTAAACACAGCATTTCAACAAAAAGAACGCCAACAGTCAAACATGGTGGTGGTAGTGTGATGGTCTGGGGCAGCTTTGCAACTTCAGGTCCTGGGCAGCATGCCATAGTGGATCTAACCATAAATTCTGCGCTGTACAAGAAAATTCTAAAAGAGAATGTCTCAAATAATACAAAATTAAGGTTTTGGAATGACCTAGTCAAAGTCTGGACTTATTGAGGTTCTGTGGCATGACCTCTCACCGGTTAAACCCTCCTATGTGGCTGAATTAAATCGATTCTGCAAAGAAAAGTGGCCGAAAATTCCTCCACAGCAAGGTGAAAGACTTATTGTCAGTTAGCACAAACATTAGATTAGGGCTGTAGCTATCAAATATTTTAGTAATCGAGTATTCTACCAAAAATGTAATCAATTATACAATTACAATTACACAGTAAAACACCTCCTCCCTCACCTCACCTCGCTTTTTAAGTTTTAAAGGGGAAAAAGAAATCTCTCTAATGAGCGCATATTAACAGAATCAGTGCTGTAAAGTAAAAAAACAACAACAACAAAAAAAAAACAAGACTTGCTCGTTTTTAAAAATCTTTGCTCGTCTTGCAAACCGCGTTACTCGCAATCCGAGGTTCCGCTGTACAAGGAATAGCTTAAAGTTGACTGAGATGAATTAAGTGCATTACAATGCCATAAATTCTTATTTTAAAGGCTTTTCTCAGATGCAAAAAAAAAAAAAGGGTATTTCAAATGACTAAGTATGAAAAAAACTAAGGCACACTTTAAAATGTATTTTTATATATTTTTTAATCCCTTCCATTTTGCAGCCTGCAATAGAACGCTCCCTCACATCAATACAGATACTGTTTGCATCTCCTTCCGCTTTGTGGGTGACGTAAGCGCTTCTTCTTCTTCTGTGTTTACTGCCAAACAAATGAATGCGCAAAAACATAACGCAAGCTTTTAAAATTAATTAAAAGAAGCTTCGAGGAAGAAGATTTTGCCTTGATCATTTTTTGTAATCGAGTTACTTGAGGAATCGTTTCAGCCCTACACTAGATTGCAATTGTTGCTGCCAAGAACAGTTATTAGATTTAGGGGCAATTACTTTTTCCACATACGGCCAGGCAGGTTTGGACAACTTTTTTTCTCTTAATGAATCTGCATGTTGTATTTACTCAGTACAATATTAAAATTTCTTTGTTGATTTCAATTATTTAATCATTTAAGTGTGATAAAAAAACAAAAAGCAGGAAGGGGCAAATACTTTTTCACAGCACAATAAGTATAACAATTTCCTTATGTTATTATATCTTTTAAAATCTTTTTCAGGAAGCATATGGTAAAAGATAAGCCTGGATTGACTCAGATTCAGATTAAAATTGACGATGTGTAAACAGACTCACACAAAAGGGCCATGTGCTTGGGGAATGATTTACATGAGCCTCATCCAGTTCCAGAGGTTTAACTGCTTTCACCATCTTGTTCTATTTTCACTTGAGTTAATGCTACCTTACCCACAATGCAATGCTGATAGCGGTGCGGTGGGATTCAACCCTCACCTCAGCTCTACCCAAAGAAAGTGATGATTTAGTGTTGAAGTCTGTTCATCTCTCAGCTCCTCATCTGCACTGGACAGCTTCTACAGCTGCACCTTTCACACTAATATTACCCTCAGCACCATCACACTCGCCACCTCAGTGTCTCAGATATAGATAGCTGTACTGCATTCTGGGACTTTGTGTCCAGCATCTGTAGTAAATCCGCAGCAACATTTAGGCTGGATTTCTCATTAATATTATGTTGAATGTTACTGGATAATGTACAAGTCAGAAAAGACATCGTTTCAAATCCCCTGTTATCCTGGCAATGACAGAAACACCGTGTCCCATCTGACATCACACAAGCCGCTTCATCTCACAGGAAAAATAAAATGGAGCTCAAAACCAAAAAAATAAGCACACAATCACAGATCACATCAATCTCTTTAAACACGTCTCATGGCTCAGAATACAGAATTTTCCTTTAATTAATCCTGAAAAAAAAAAGAAACTGCTCCAGAATAATTACTTTTCAGACTTGTTTCAAAACCAGATTAAAATTTTTTAAATTTTTTACAGATTAATCCATCCTCAAGTCATCAGACGGCCCATAAAAATTCCATTACAAAGTAATTGTTTTGTAACTGATGTGTAACAATTAAAGAACAATTACAATTAAACCCTTTAGTTCCTGCGAGAGTCCAAAGCAACCGAGAGGCTGCGCGCAAACTCTCAAAATAGCAGCATGAAATAATTATTAGCAACACGCAAGAATGCAAAAACCCTTCTCTTCATCTCTCTCGGGTCGGATTAAATATTCACGGGACGACACTGAGAAGGAGCGAGAGGGAATTCACGTAGTGCTACCCACAATCCCTCAGGGGCTCCGTATCAAACCCCTGCAGTCATGCAGCTGCATGAGAGCCGGTGGGAAACACGGGTCTATTTGTAAAGGCAGGAATGTGGGATTGTTCAGAGGAAGGCCTGCAGGCGCTACGATGTACTGCGAGTGTCAGGAGACCGTTCTGTCGGGAAAGATAGAGACGAGCAGGAGATACTCACGTCAGGTTTGGGGATGAACGCTCGGCCGGGGATGGTGAAGCAGCTGTGTACGGTGCTCAGGTACTGCGCCATGACGGACAGGCGACTGCGCTGTCTGCTTCCAGTGCCTGCTGTTAACCTCTGGAGCAGAACCACATCAATAAGCATCATCGTATCCCACAATTTCGCTATTTACCATTATATAAAACTACAATCCCTGTACTTTACTTGTTTTCTATACTCACACTATAAATTCTAATTGGTCCAAAGATTTTGTCCAGAACTTATAGAATAAGTTAATATAGAAACAGAACTAATATTTATGTCAGGAGTGTCAAAGCTAAAACCAAAACTACATCCTCAGGACAGAGGAGGTTATGTTGCTTGAAGGTTTTTCAGTAATGTGATAAGCCACATATTTTTTTCTTTTTCCAACAATGAAAGAAAAAGAAAAATGTCTCGTTACAACACAAACTCACTTATCTTGCATTAACTGTAGCTATAAACAAGTTTTTTTTATGTTATACATAAATATAAATTACATGTAGTATAGGAGATATAAAACACTTAAAATGAACTTGTGTGGTGAATTATAGTTTATTATTTTCCTTTAACATCACGTCCTCTAACTAGGGCTCCATTAATATCCTCTATTCACATTACAATTGATAGACCGCCTGCAGATGTATGATCTAGGAATGTTAATGACTAATCAGTTGTTAATTAACAGCTTAACTGTTAATAATAAAATATAACAATCTATAATGACTGTTTTGCATAATGCTTCTGCTGTATATTAGCTAGTAGTCTAGAAGCAGCTCACGTCTGTTCATTTGTCCACCACAAGAGGGCGCAAACTTGCACCATACTGGACACTGCATTTAGCAGACATACAAGAATTTCGTTTGTTTATTAAAACTGTTTTTATTTCATTAATCTCTCACAAACGAAAAAAAATATGCATATGCGGCTAGATCTGTTTCACCACAAACACACACACACACACACACACACACCCTTTATTAACCAGAATGGGTGAAAACATCCTCACTATGTCTGAGCAATCTAATAGTCTCCATAGGTTGGTGTGTGTGCGTGTGCGAGTGTGTGTGACAGAGAGAGACAGACTAAGGCGGTACATATGGCTGCTAAAAACAGGATCAAATTAGCTCATTAATTTGAACATTCCCGTGTAATTAGCATTAATTAGTTCACTCGATAAACGCGACTTATCAGAACACAAGGAAAAATCCCTACAGCTATAAACCTCGCCAGAGATCCGGAGCTGAGCTCCGCCTTCTGTGCAGCTGCAGTGCCCTGTGGAGTGCAAAAGTTTGTACCCCCTTTAGGACTAATAAAGGCTGGGTGTATAAAAAGACATAATAATAATTTAATAATAATAATCGTAACAATAACATCAGTAACTTCCTGTGTTTTCCATGGTTAAACTCTGACTTTTTAGAATCATTATTTTTAAGAAATTGTTCCAGGTTTCAAAGAGAATTTCTTCTATAATCAATGGAATTTTTCTTACAGTCGCTCAACACCAAACAGAAGCAAATCAAATATGTGTTGCCTCTTCCCCATTTTTCAAATTGACCAGCAATGCATGATTATCAAATATAAATCTGAGTAAAAAAAAAGGTTGAGAAATTATTTCTGTGTAACAGAATGCTTTCCCTCAGAGGAGGCTGACTGCACTGATGCTGTTGTGTCTAAACAGTGATCTACTTACGCTGTATTGTTCCCAAGACCATCTTTCCCAGCTGACTCAGGAACAGTTTGCACGCACGGAACCACTGTATTCTCGCTGACCAAATTGAATCAGTCTTTGGGTTCAAGTGTTCTTGGAAATGATCCCAGTGCGCTAATGTGAAAGCATTTGACCAAGAACTACAGTATCTATTTTATCAGTTTACAGTAATGTTAAACTACTCTTGAGCCTCTGTGAAACAAGTTAGTTTTTGTTCTTAGTTCTGTTCCAACTCTTGTTCCCTCACCACCCTCTCTTTATTCTCTCTCCTATCATGTTTGTCATGTTACTGAGAAACAGCAAAGAAGCATGAACTCCTCTGTCCTGAAGGTGCGAGAACATGCAAATTCCAGCCTTACTTCTGTCTGTTACATAGTACTGACACCTTTCACTAATGAAGCATAAACACATTCCTACTTACAAAAAAATTCACTGTATATTGTAGGGATGCACCGATACCGGTATCTGGTATCGGCCTCGATACCACATTTTCTAAAGTACTCGTACTCGTTAAAAGTCCCCCGATAGCAGGTGTGTACACGGTCTTAGAAATGTCTGTGTTTGAGCGGCGTGTAAGGGGTTAATCACGAGTGCCCGCCCCCAGACCCCGGATGCAGCTCAGAGCGGGGAGAAGGCGAGGCCGAAACGAGACGAATGTCAGCCGTGTGGAATTATTTCAAAGTGAATGAAGACGACAAAATTGTTAAAAATCAAGTTTTTATTAAGTACTTGGTATCGGTATCGGCGAGTACTGAAATGCAATGTACTCGTACTCGTTTTCCAAAAAAGTGGTATCGGTGCATCCCTAGTATATTGCATTTGTTTATGCAAAGTGTTTACTGTACGGATTACTATAAACACAATAACGCATTAATATAAACCAGCTCTCTCTAACCTGATCAAAGCTGCTGTTACAGAGAATTAAACATCATCTGACCAATCAGAATTCAGCTTATTAACACCCCTCGTGTCCTCACCTCTGCCACCTCCTTCTGGAAGGTCAGAGTGAGTCTGGTGCGTCCGTACACAAACGGGCCGGTCCTGTCAGCCATCTCTTCCAACCACTTAATGATGAGTGGAGTAGAGACGCTGAAGGGGAGATTCCCAATGATGTGAAGATCAGGAGGCTCTGACACACACACACAAAGTGCATCATGATAAAATTATCAATTTGCAAGCATTCACACATTTTTCATAAATAAATGTCATATAAAATAAATAAAAACCTCTTACCATCGTCCCAGTTCCTGGCGATGTGTGCTGGGAAAGCCGAGCTCATTCCGAACGCAAGAACGTCTCCATGGACGATCCGGACTCGCCCTGGAGCCGCCTCTGATAAGAGCTGCGCAAACACACACAGCAACACAAACCATCAGACAAAAAATGCACAACTTATCTGACTTTGCTCAATAATTCTTATCCATGCGATGTTTTACTTGCTTAATTTTTACAACTGTTTGTGGCAGCCATAATATACTGCTTAACATGAATCTTTTTTGACAGGAAAAAAAAAAAACAGATGGAAAAACAACACTCATTGTCGATCATTTCAGTCACCATCTGGAGCCCTGGGTTAATGATTTATTTCTTAATTTGCACGATTCTAGGTGCTATTATGTGTTTATTACACGAAAACAGCACAGTGAGGCACAGTACAGTAATACATTTCAATCTCAACCCTGTTCATGTGACCGTATCCGTAATGTCGGAAGCTTTCTGTGAAAGGTGTGATGATCAATGATGGCGTGATCAGTCGACAAATTTAGCACTAGCACCATGTAATAAGTGTACAGCCACCAATACTATAACATTAATAAAAATTATAAAATGATAAGTGCTAACTTGGACTGTAAACTTTTCTAACACAGGGTAATCCTGTAATCTCTAACCTGTAATCCAGGTATAAAGCGCGAGTCCTTCTCCACTACAAGGACATCAGCTGCACCGGCGTTGAGGATGGATCTGGTGAGTCCTCCAGGCCCAGGTCCCACCTCACACACACATGCGTTCCTCAGGTTCCCCGCCTGCCGGATGATTTTATCTTCAACGACACAATCAACATTAAAATCATAACCAGGAATAACTCCCTCTGTGTCACGCTGATGCATTATTACTTTTATTAAAAATGTTCATCTGTTAATGCCATCTAAGCAATCAGAACCAAGTGTTTAATCCTCAAGATCCCACTGATGCACCTAATGTACATGTGTTCACAAAGTCTTACCTGTGAGTCTCAAGTCCAACAGGAAGTTCTGAGACAACTGCTTCTGAGCTCTCAGGTTATACAGTTTGATGATTTCACCAATGGTTGGTAGAGGAGGCAGACGAAGTGACATCATTTTCCCAGACGCTTCCACCTGCATGTAAAGACAGAACATTAAGCATCTGAAACACAGATTCTTATAGCGCGATAGATCGTTGATATCAGTAAATATTACACAGGATATGAGTAAATATTAACTAAAGTTAATTAAGTGACTATGAATGAGCATTTTGACAATACAGTAATTACAGAGATCCCTCTATAAGTTTAACAGGCTTTAATATTCTAGCCAAACTTTACTACTACAGTCAGCAGCGACATCTAGTGTTGAAAACAACACACTGCAAACTTACAAATTACCTCTATTAACTCTATTCCGATTTTACCGACGATTTTCAGGCTGTTAAGAACCCTACAAATTGTCATATAAAATATACGAAATATTATCTCAGTCTGTGCGTCATGCCCCAAATTACATCTGAAACATTTTTTTCATAAATAACTGTCATCCACAGCATGTAAGCTGCAAGCAATTTTGCTAACAAGCTAACAGCTAAAATGTGAATAATAATCCGTTCTTAACTGCCATGAAAAAAATCTGAGATAAGGAATAATATTTTTTTTTAAAAAAGCGCTATAAACTGTACTCGACCTCTTCCAAACAGTGAAACACGTTGTCCTCCTCCTCAGCGCTGTGCTGTTGGGGTTCTGGCTGTACTTCCGGGTTGACTATGGTATAGCGTCTTTTCCACCAATAAAATTCCGCATATTATAGACTTAGCCAATCAGATCAAAGAGTAGGCGGAACTTTCCCCTGAGGAATATATTGATTTCTTGATATCAATTTAACAGCACAATGTATTAGAATATAATAAAATCTAAAAATAATTGCATTTAAATACAAATAATTTTCAAACGTTTTAGAAAATGATATTATTAATTATTTATAAAATCAATTATTTATAATTAATTATGTATACTACTAATACTACTAGTCTACTACTAACTATTATTAATAATAACAAATATAATTTTATTTATTTATTTATTTATATTATTATTATTATTATTATTATTATTATTATTTATGATAATATTAATTATTATTATGATATTATTATTCAAATACTTAGACAAATGATTGCTCTGCATTCTAATTAAAAGCTGCCAATGTTGTGCAATCTGCAAAAAAATATATTTAATTAATTATTTAAGGCATTACTGCATTAATTCTATTGTGCTGCTATTGAATTAACACCCAGAGTGTTGATTTAACACGTTCAGAGTACATTCGTGACCATTAGCTCATACCATATATAAACACTTGGGGTGTTAAATCAACGCTGGGAATTTTGCAGTGTACAAAAGTACATTAAAATGTTAAAGTTTGATTTAAAGTAATAAAATTTGTTTAAAAAAATAAGTGTTAAAAATGATTTAAAAATAATTTTTCCAAAGTAATTTGTACACATTTTTTCCCCAAATAGTCAACCCATATAACAAACATGTTAAGATCATAGATTTTTACGAAAGAAAAAAAAAATTCACAAATTATATTTAAAAAATCCAAAATCCTCATGAGAAGTAGATACAAAATTCATTTATAAGCTTACTTCTCTTTGAGTACTAAAAAATTGTTGTTTATGAAGTGCTTTCTTATCCAAAAAGTCAAATCTAGGTTTTTTCCCTTGTGGTTGTCACGAACTGGTATGACAGGCGGTTCGGGCAGGTGTTATTGCCGTGGGCAGAAAAGGCAGGCATAAGTGCAGAGGGGTTGGTTTTTTTCAACATAAAAGTATAGGGCTCTGGACATACAAACACACCTATGCCATCTCTTTAGACACATTTAGGCTTCTTTCAACATGAACAGGCTTCTCTTAACAAATACAGACTCTTCTAGACATTAACAGGCCGTTTAAGCATTTCAGACCATTTAAGCATTTCAGGCCCTGTAGGACTGACACGAAACTAGAGACTGGACGGGACCGGGATACTAGAGACAGGACTACTAGAGACTGGACAGGAACACTAGAGACTGGACGGGACAGGGATACTAGAAACTGGGGAAGCACACTGGAGGCTTAGCGAGACACACAGGAGGCTTAGGGAACACACAGGAGGCTTAGGGAACACACAGGAGGCTAACAGAACACACTAATCATTTAACACAGTCACTCATACCTACACAAAATAAACTAAGAAAACACAGTTACACATTATACAAATCACAGAACATAACAGAGCCCAGATAAACAAACATAAGTAAAATAAAAACATAACCAAACCAAAACATATGCCCACAGACAGTATTAATGCTCCACCCAGTTTCCCAGAAAAACCAGCTATTTATAACAATAATAATGAGCTACCTCGGTTCAGGTGAGCACCTGCATCACCTGACCAAAGTGCCTTCTGGGAAACTGAGTCGACGAACAAAAAACTACAACTACTAAACATGTGCACACAGTGACCTCTAGTGGTAGTCCCTTACAGTGGTTGCTTATAGTATGTTTTTCATTGTTTAATAAACATTTATTATTCCTCATATAGACGAGCAATAGATATTTATATTAATTTAATTATTGTAGTACAGTGCTTGTCTTGGTAATATTTTTCATGTTTAAAATAAGCCAGGTTTTTCATGGAAACATTTAAATAATAAATATAATAAATGAATGAATGAATGAATAAATACATATTTCACTGTCTGTAAATAACTAACTTTATTATTAATGCAAGGACAACAAAAGTCTCCAGTGTTAGTGTTAGAGGTAAAGCTATAAATCAACAGCAGTGCAGCCTTTACAAACTGACTTATAATTACCCGGATTACTGTACCTGACAAAATACACTGCCTGGGGAAAAAAAGTTGTCATTTTAAAATTCTACTGAAATTGCTGGAGCTGTATTAAGAACTCTTCAACACATTATCAAATAATGAAAAGAAAAGTGCTGAACTGTCAACTTTGTGGAAGAAATGTGGTCAAAGGGATCACGTAAACACTTGTGAAGTTGCATTGTAAATTTCCACATTGTGTGCTGTAATCAAACTAAATAAAATCCTTTTTATTATTATTTTTATGAAAAATAATAATGAACTGTTGAAAAACATTTATTACAATAAAATAAATATTTTTTGTTATTATATTTAAATTAAATACATCACTTAAAACATTCTTTTTGTTATGAACAAACCCCTCAATGCGCACAAGTAAATATTGTAACCTCTTCACCATCACACCCTGGCAAATCGCTCCTTAACACCAGAGGACTTCACAAACCATCTGAGTAAATATTTCCCATTCAATTATAATTTAGTGATTAAAACATAAAAAGCATGATTGAATAATGATTACATGTGCCATCATAGCTTCCTTTACTAATTTGTACCACACAGACATTTTCCAGTTTTACATACTGTAGTGAGTCCTTAATCATCACACTTTTCTAAAACAAAATAAGGGAACCCTTCTTTGGTATCAGTTCTTTTTACCCATAGCATTTATATAATAACCAGCCTTTTGTTGTTCCATTATTGCAATATTTATTTTAGCGTTACTGCTTTTTTCAACCATACCTGGCTTGATTGACAAATTTCCTGTTAATATGGCCTTAAATGAGGAACAGAAGTCGCTGTTGAGGTTCACAGCTTACAACATGCTATCACAAACCAAAATGACATTATCTAGGGAACACGAGATCTGGCAACTTCAACACTGGAGAGTTGGAGAGTGGAGACGAGAGCGAGTCTGCACCATCATGCAGCACAATATCTTTGTAAACATGGTGAAATTGCTTTGTTTGAGTTTGCTCGTTTTCAAAGCTTAAAAAATGATGAGTGAATCCCAGTGTCTTTCATTCTGTTAATTTCATATAGAGTTGCTTGAGAAGAACATTTATTCAGTCTGACACACGACAGATGATAAGTGGTGATGAGTTTTTACCTTCATCATTCGAACAAGGACTGAAGTATGGATAGAGTTTCTCAGTGAAAGACTGACCAGTGAAAGAGTAGATATGAGACCTGTTGTCAACATCATAAAAGGAGACCAGACCCTCCTCGTAATCCACAAACACTCCAATCTTCTGGGGCTTCTCACTCAGGTAGAGGGGGATAAAGGGATCATCACGAGCTTTATACTCATTCCCCTTCCTTAGAATCAGGGTCCAGAGACCACTCACCGGTTTAAAAGTCTCAATCTTCTCCTTCCTGTTAACAGACTCTCTGACCACTCCTAAATCCCACTTGGTCTTCCCGCTGACCTGCACCTCATAGTAAAAGCACCCTGTGGAGAAACCCTGCTTTCCCAGGATTATTGAATATTTACTGAATCTCTTTGGAGTGTCTGGGAGATTCTGCACCGTGTCTGTGTAAGTCACTTGTTTTCCATCATCAGACAGGATAAGGTAAGGAGATGCTGTATCGGGATCCAGAGTCACATCCACTGAAAGAAACACAATAATAATAATAATAATAATATTAATAATAATAATAATAATAATAATAATAATAATAATAATACAGTATACAATATCACATTATACACTGGGGAAAATAATTACTTGATCCCCATTTTTATACAGTATATACAGAAATTATATATGGTCAGTAACATAGGAGCACCTCAGGGGATTGTTTTTTCTCCATTTCTGTTCACTCTGTACACCTCAGATTTCCAATACAATTCTGACTCCTGCCACTTACAGAAGTTCTCTGATGATGAGTGGGGTGTATCAGGGATGGACAGGAGATGGAGTAATACAGCTTTGTGGAGTGGTGCACCAGAAGCCACCTGCTCCTAAAAACCAAGGAGTTGATAGTGGACTTTAGGAAGTGTAAAAGTGTGATTAAACTGCTGTAACACAATCATTTCTCTTACTGGATCAATAAAGTCTGTCCGTCTGTCTGTCTGTCTGTCTGTCTATCTATCTATCTTATTTATGAGAACTACAGTATGAGATTTGAACTATAAGATTTGTCCTTCAAAACCAGGATCATTCTGAATATCATGAGACAGCGTCTCCACCACTTATAGAAAAAGGAGATTGGGTGCGCATGCGTGCTTGTCGTGTGTGTCGTCATGAACACATGCTTTCTCAGGTGCTCTGTTAGCTCCTAATCCATAACGTTTTACTCGCTTCCCTTTTTATTACTGCTGTCCTGTATGGAACTCCAAAGTGTTCAAAATTGAATAAATAAATAGGACATGATGAAATAATTAACTCTATGAATAAATAAGACACAGAAATGTAATATCAGAATGATATTGTGAAATAATGGAACACGTTTTGAAAAAAAAGCTTATTATTGTGAAATATATTGATCCACTGCTATATAAATGATTATTTGAAATAATATTTCATGGTCATTATTTTTCCCAATAACAGAGATTATTGCAGAGGCATTTTATTCAGCTGTTTTTATTCCACAATGTAATTTTTTCAAAGTCAGTATTTATTAAAATGATTATTTTTTAAAAATAATAACCATTTTTTATTATTATTATTATATTTTATTATTATACAATGCTGACAACAATGACAACAATACAACAACAACACAACAACAAGAGGGGTATACTTACAATTATGATAGAAAGGAGGAATTTAGTTCAATGTATATGTTTAGTTTAAATATATTCATAGTTCTGGCTGCTTTCCGGCTTAAAAGTCCCTGTAATGTTTCAAAATAAATTTTCAAATCCACCATGTAATGGGAGATCTTAGGCATTCTTAATGACCACTTACATTTTTGTATATAGAATTTACCTAGTAATATTAAAGGATTTAACATGAAAAATGTGACTCTTCTCGATATCTTTTTTATCATAATAAAATATAACATCTCTTTTACTTATATTAATTTTTGATTCACTCAGTGTAGTAACTCTGGGTTTAGTATCAATGTAATTAGGTCTTGACACATAGATGGGAGAAGCCTACAAGCTTCTATAGCTTCCTTAAAAACCAATAATAAAAATTCAGAAACACAATCTTGGAATACCTTATAAAATTCACATCATTCCCGGGGGATTTATTAATTCTTTTTCCTGGTGGCCTATTTATTTCATAACGCGACTTTTCAGCTGAATAAGTCGTTCTGTCAATCAGTGCCAGTGGGTTAGACCTGCACGCCTATTGGCTGATCCTTTAACATCGATTAGTTTCCCTGGATACAAAGAATAGCAAAGAATGAATAATTGCTATGAATGAAAATGAAAAAAAAGGTAAAGGTGGAGCTGAAAATTTACGCGACAAGAAGAAAAAGCTTTAAAAGCAGATGCTGTGAAATTCTTAGCTGTGAAAATGAGCAGATTATGCCTTTTGCAGTTCCGCAGACTCTGACAGCTCTAACATTACGGTCAGGGACAGTGAGTCTGGATCCAGCAGCCTCAGGGTCAGTGTTGATGTTGACCAGCACCTCTCCCCTTCTATAACCGAGCCAAGTGAAAAGGATGGGAATCAACTGAACAGGTGAACTGGAATAAAATCAGAGGCAGCATTAGCTCGGGATAGTAAACTAGGTACTCAATTTAATTATTATTGTAGTCAATATTAATTCAAAATAAGGCTGAGAAAATATTATTTTGAATTAATATTGACTACAATAATTACATGAGCTGATGCTGCTACTGATTTGATTCCAGATGACCTGTTCAGTTTGATTCCCTTTCTTTTCCCTTGGCTCTGGTAGATCAGGGGAGAGGAGTTGGTCATCATCAGCAGGCACTGGTTCATCATCACTGCCTCTGCTGCACTTGCAGCTTACACTGATAATTGATACATCTTACACTGACTGCATCAAGATGATACCCCCTGATTAGATAAAATATTGTCTTTACAGTTTTATATGTTGTTTGTCTTAATGTTCTTTCCTTTGTTTTACAAATATGACCCAATATGTTCATTGATACTTCAAATAATTTGCTTAAAAAGCATATATTTCTGTATTGCGTTATATTTTTATTCTAGTATGTTGTGTTAAAAATAAATCTCCACATTAATGAGCCAGTGTATTATGATGTGGGATGTGGTGGGCTGCTGTGGGCCAGGAAGTCCAGGGGCTCTTTTAGGTCCCAGTCCGCCCCTGGTGCTAGGTCAAAAGTCACGGAAGATGGCGGACTGGTGTGAACTTCAGTCAGCTCTGCTCATTTTAGCAGATCAGATAGAGAGGGACAATTTATCAGTAGACTCTGTTCTGCCACCTCATGCATAGGATATGTATTGCACCATTAGACCTAAATCGATACTTCATGCGCTGATATTTACATCTGAATAAAGGAGCAACCAATCACACAGCTGGCTCCGCCCTATCGCTCTTGATTGACAGACAAAGTCATTCTGCTGAAAAGTCACATCATGAAATAAATAGGCCATAGGGAAAAACGGGGTTTTGAAATAAATACTGACTTTGAAAAAAATGACATTTTGGAATAAAAACAGCTGGAATAAAATAAAATACCTCTGCAATAATCTCTGTTATTGTGAAAAATAATGACCATGAAATATTATTTCATAATAATAAGTAAATTTATATAGCAGAGAGCAATATATTAATTTTACATTAATAAGCTTTTTTTCAAAATGTGTTCCATTATTTCACAATATCATTCTCATATTACAGTGGAACCTTGGATTACGAGCATAATTTGTTCCGGAAGTGGGCTCGTATTCCACAACACTCGTTAACCAAATCATCATTTCCCATAAGAAATAATGAAAACTCTAATTATTCGTTCCACAGCCCCAAAAAATAAATACATAAAAATAATTAATACAGTCTATAAAATGAAAATAAAACAAATTAATCTGCACTTTAACTTAAGTTAACTTTAAAAAAGTACAAATAAATCCTGACAGATAAGTGTTTCCGTTGGTGCGCGCAGTGTGTGTGTGTGTGTGTGTGTGTGTGTGTGTGTTTGTGTGCCTCGACTCCTTTTACACAGGAACACTCCTCCTCCCTCTCCCCACCTCGCTTTTTAAGATTCACAATAAAACACACACACACACAATGGAAACACCGTTGTGTCAGGAAAAAAAGAAATCTCTCTGAGACTGGCATGAGCGTATATTACCAAACTCACTTTTTAAGTTTCACAACAAATGTATAAACACACCGGAAACACCGTTTTAACGGAAAAAAGCGAGACTGGCATGCGCGCATACTAACAGAATCACTTAAGTTTCACAACAAACACACACACACACAACGGAAACACTGTTCTAACAGGGAAAGAAGAAATCTCTCTGACCTGGCATGAGCGCATACTAAAGGAATCACTGCTGTAAAGTAAAAAACAAACAAACAAATGAGCACCTTGCCTTTGATAAGAATCGCGACAGAGCAGAGTTTCTGTGTGTGTGTGTGAAGCCGGGGAGGGGGTGAAAAGACGAGAGAGCGTCTGTGCATGTGTGTGTGTCGGCGTCAAATTGCGCGGGCACACTCATAAGAGACGAGCAGAGTTTCTGTGTGTTTGCGAAGCCGTGGGGGGAGGGGGGGGAAGGTGAGAGAGTGACGCTCGGTGTCAAAATAAGAGTCAGATGTGTGAAGCATGATACTCGGTGCTCGTAAACCAATACTTGCTCGGTTTCCGAATAAAAATTTATTAAAAATCTTTGCTCGGTTTGCGTAACACTCGTCAACCACGTTACTCGCAATCCGAGGTTCCACTGTACATACCTGTGTCTTATTTGTTCATAGAGATATTTATTTCATAATGTCCTATTTATTTATTTAATTTTGAACACTTTGGAGTTCCATAGTCCTGCGTTCTCACTCTTTCTCTCTCTCACACCCGCACGCGCTAGCTCTTTCTCACTTTGGCTCACAAGCTTACTCTTGTACGCATGCGCTCGCGCGCACACACGCGCTTAATATAAATACGGCGAAACTATCCTCACATAAACAATGGTATTTAGACGCGCGGTCGCTTACAGAAGAAAGTAAACGGCTTGAGGCGCTCCGTTGGTAACACTCTTTGCTCCAGATTGCCTGTGTTTATGTGTTGTGTATTTCTTTGCTTTCCTCTTTTTTTTCTTGTAAACAGGTTCCACGAAAATGAATGATGAAAACTGAAAGCATTTATTTTAAGTTTATCAAATATGATGGAGATGTTTTAGGGAGAAATAATCTTTATAATTCAAGCCAAATATTATCAATAACTTTTGCTCAACAAAATAAATTTGAGTTTAACTAACAAGAGGCAGTCATTTTGTTAAGTTGTTTTGCGCTTCTCGGCCACCGTAAGAAACATTTCAAACGTTATATACTTTATAACAGTGTCCGTTGTTTTTCAATAAATATTCTATATTTAATGTCCGTAGCGTGAAATTTCCACAACAGCAGGTATCCAAGGTTCTTATGTTACTATGGTAACGCATGTAGGAAGTGACGTTGCAGGGTGTTCCGAAAGGTGGAATTTTGCAGAGTGAAGTTCCCTTTACAGACATTCCCCCACATGGAGTAGGGTGTAGTCATTTCAATGTATATGGACTTGCCGATTCATTCTCTCTGATTAGTAGTAGCATT
>QMIH01000184.1:685848-702417 GCA_003987875.1 Clarias batrachus
TAATAATAATGCTACCTGTGAAGCAAGCAAGCAAAGAATGAATCTCTCCCATCTTGTGTAAGGCCATTCTACTGTTATTGCACAGGAATCTGGAGGGTTTTTTTTTCTTATTGAGTGTTTTTCCTGAAATACAGAAATGTACAGAAATATGGTGGTCGCCATGGAGCAGAAGGTTCTCCTGCTGTTGTCATTAGTAAATGTTTAAGGAGGACCATTTTTCATATCCTTAGCGCTGCTCTACCAAAGAAGCTTGATTTTGTTTATAATATAATATCTTCTTTTTAAACAATAAATAAGACCCCCTTATTTAAAGCCTGTAGCCATGGTTTAGTAGAATTTTTATTTGCCAGGCAAGAAGCCAGTTCTAAACAAACAGCATGTTTTATTCTTCTTCAGCCATTATGAGGTCTGGTGGGACCGGAATGTACCTCCAGTCTAAGCAGTTATGTGCTGTATGTGATAAATCAATCAGCTGTTAAGAATAAAGAAATTGACTACTATAAAGAATGTAACATCTATCTATCTATCTATCTATCTATCTATCTAAGGTGAGTACTACACACACACACACACACACACACACACACACACACACACACAGTGATCACACATTATAGATAAGATACAGGGTACGTAACTGAATTAGGACATGTTTATTAGGTCTGCTTTACCTCAAAGTCCATTTTTTTTAAACAGCCTGCTTCTGAGATGCAATGGCTACTGCACTCTTACATGCTTTAATAAGTCTACAAGTCCTTACAAAATACAGTATATTGATTTTATCCAGCCATTTTGTATACATGCATTACACCTGGTCATTACCCCCTCCTGTGTGGTAAAAAGGGTAATTACTCAAGTGCCTTTGTAGCATTTTGCTCCATAATCACTAAGGACCTGTGTACATGCACTCAGGGAGAAAACAGTAATATCAAGCCAATTTTGAGATGATTTCCCTGCAAGGGAAGGAAACAATTTAGCTGGAGCTTTTATCGACTGTACAGAATTGCTTATTGGGCAGGAAGATATAACTGAAGTAAACTCCATTAAAAGAATGACCAGCTTAGATTCTTTGTCCTTGCTCTCGCTTTCTCTTTTATTGCTTTTATTACCCCTAACCCTGAATACCAGTGTGTCTGTTATATAACTAAAAATAATTCAACCAGTAGATGTTTGGAGCGGTCCAGGTTTTATTAAAAGTTCTCTCTTGCTCAATATCTTTTTCTTCCTATTGTATCCATACTGCTTTCTTTGTGGTTTTTCATTTGACCCACGAATAATCAACTTGGCCAGGGTTTAACCTGTATTATAACAGCTGATCAGGTTCTCTCAAGAGTGCTGTTCTACCAGGGGCAAGTAATAATTTTTTGAGTTGATTAGTACTTGAATAGCACCATTTATACATAAAAAAGGAGAAAAAAGGCAACAAGGTGTATAAAATACCATAGAAGAGATACATTCTTCAGTAAGGATCAAGTAGTCTGTCAATTAAATATAAGCATCTGCTGTACGGATTATGTTTGCCTCCAGGATACCTTCTTTGATTGTGAGTTTTTTTTTTTTTTTTTTTAACCCATCACCAAAGGCATCCCAGAAGGTGTTCTGTATTATCTGTAGATGTAAACATGTGTGCATTTTATAATAAAATGGACTAACAACCCATTTAGGGTATATTTCCACTTATTCCATAGGAAAGACATTTACTTACTGTATAATGACTGAATTAACAGATTCAGATCATTTATGATGGCTCAAAAAGTAACGTTTACAATGCTTACTTAGATATACCCGACATAGACATTTGAACAATAACAACAGATGCAATCCACCTGAATGGACAAAATGATATTCTTTTGCATGTTGAGTAATGAATGCAAACCTGATACTGTTAATCAATCGATTATATTCAACTGAACCGAATAATGAATTATTGACTCCAATTTCCATTAATGTACTTCCAGCTTTTGATGTACTGTAATGTAGTACACTGTTACAACAGATTACATGAATATGCATGGAGAAGCAATCAGGCGGTCAGTGTCCATCGAGAGAATAGAACTAATGAACCGAATTGGCTCCGTGTTTTCCTCTATTATAATCCATTGTGATTAAGGAGATTATGATTTGTAGCCACAATATTGAACAGTGTCAGCTAGAAATATGTTGTGTAACTGGAACATGGAACATGTATGAAATATAAAGGGTTTGTAAATCATCATATAATAGCCTGTGTGCACCGTACTTTCCCATCTGAGTGATTTCTATCCAATAAATTTCATCTCTTGTAATCAGTTATATGGCAACTACGTCTTTGAATGAAAAGAACATTTCATTTCATTTTCACATGCTTTCATCTTTGTGGTTGTTTTCCAGGAAAGAAAAAAAAAAAGATTTTTAATGCACCGTCCCTACTTCTATTCTTCTTCAAACATCTGCACAGCTAACAATCTTCAAAGAATGTTAAAGTGAAGGACTTTCTAGAACGATAGAAAAAGAAAAAAAAAAGTTTAATAACATATTTTCCACAATCCTGCTTGAAAAAAAGGCAGTTTCCAGAACAAAAATCCAATTATTTTACAGGAGAGCTTTGACTGCACTGCTCATGGAGCATAGACGAAAGAGACAAGGCCTAGAGCGGCCAAGGCATTACACACACAAATGAACTTAACTACCCATGTGATTTTTTGAAAAGTACAGGCAGAAACATGGGCCTGTGTTCAGAGTTGGTAACTTAAAGCCAAAAAAATGACATGACAAGTTTTATGTACAGAACATTCAGTCCGGTTACACTCGAGGAGTTTTCGTTATTCATGAGATAAAAAAAAAATAATAATAAAGAATGAAACCATATTTCATTATTAGAGAGTATTATTTGTATAAATTCTTCGTTTCAGCTTTCCATTTTAAGTTGCCCAGTTAACAAATTAAGGAAAAAATGTCAAGGGGGTTGTGCTCTCCTGTAAACAAACAAATAATCAAACAAACAAAAACATAAGGACAGGGTGATCCTTTGTGCTAATAAGGGTCTGTCTACATGCCATCTGGCACATCGAGCAACAGATACACACCATCCTGGAGAAATTGCAGTCTTTTCTGTGGCAGTTACGTATGGAGCACTTGGTGGGGAACGACTCAAGGTCAACAATGGCAGCCCAGTGGCATTGGGGCTCGAACTGGACACCACCTGATCAGCAGGCCAACACCTTAACCATCCCATTTATGGTAATAGGAAGAAACCCCACACACAGTCAATATTAGGCAAATGCATCCTCAGACAAATAATAACAAATAACATTTTTCATCATGCCATTATTTCACTCACTCTCACTCATCATCTACAGGGCGGGCCATTTCTATGGATCCACCTTAATAAAATGGGAATGGTTGGTGATATTAACGTCCTGTTTATGGCACATTAGTATATGTGAGGGGGCAAACTTTTCAAGATGGGTGGTGACCATGGTGGCCATTTGGAAGTCGGCCATCTTGGATCCAACTTTTGTTTTTTCAATAGGAAGAGGGTCATGTGACACATCAAACTTATTGGGAATTTCACAAGAAAAACAATGGTGTGCTTAGTTTTAACGTAACTTTATTCTTTCATGAGTTATTTCCAAGTTTCTCTTTGTTCACAGCCATAAAGCTGTATACCGTTTTATCCTGTATTCAGGCTCATGGAGGGCCTATACCAGGAAACTTAGTGCAGGAGGCAGGGTACGCCCTAGACAGGGCACACATACACAAACTCACACAGTCATTTACACACAACGGGCAATTTCTTGGTCAAATAACCTTCCCTGCATGTCTTTGGACAGGATGAAACCCACCAAGCATGATATATAGTGGAGAAGTTTTGCTCCATTTTTCTGTAGAACATTTCTTCAGTTCATTAAGGTTTTTGGGTATTAGCTTCTGGACAGTTCTCTTGTATCTCTGCCATGGCATTTTAGTTGGTTTGAGGTCTAGGTTTTGACTAGGTCATTTCAAAACCATGATTTAAAAAGAAAATGTCAGCCATTCTGATATTCTGATTTACTTATGTGTTTCAGATCATTGTACTGTTGACAACCCAATTTCAACCAAGTTTTAGCTGGTGGACAGAAGGCTCTTGTATATAGTAGAGTTCATTGTCGACTGCAGTGTGCCCAGGTCCTGTGAATGCAAAAGAAGCCCAAATTATCACTCATTCACCACTTGGCTTGAGAGTACAGTAAGTATAAGGTGTTTCTGCTGAAGTGATGTTTGGTTTTTGCCAAAATTGGCTCTGGACATTAAGGCCATGCACCACTTTGGTCTCATTTGTCCATAGGACATTGTTTTTTTTTTTTTTTTTTTTTTTTTTTGTATTTCTCTGAGCATTGTATGGTCTGGCTTTTAACATTTGGGTTGAATGTACTGGGACGTCCACTTCTAGAAAGACTGGCAACTGTCTTGAATGCTTTCCACTGTAGAATGATGAACTCTTGGCAATAGACACCTGAATGCTCCAGACCAGCAAACTACCAAAACATCTGCTTTTATAGAGGTTTTCACAGCTACTGATGATCAATTAAAGAAGGACTGATGCTTAGCAGCACCTAGCGCCAACTAAGCGTCCTTACCCTTAAATGCTGTTGAAGAAGTCAGGGGTACAGTTGACCCTCGGTTCACAAATGCTCCCTAGTACCAACAAATCAGTTCATAACCAAAAAATTGGCCTAAAATGTGTCTCTGTTTATGAACTCCTTCTCAGAACACGAATCAGAAACTGCCGCTATGAGCTAAACTAAGGCATGACTGCGTCACTCAGCATTAAATTTGCTCAGTCCGCGGTCACGGATCGCTCACATGATAAAAGAATTTCGTGCGAAGCAGAGAGACATCCAAGCCTATGCAAAGGAATTTCATCCGCACAAATCTGTGGCGAACAGAATGCTACACCTTATGAACGATAATACAGTCTTTTTTGTGCAACGCAGTTAAGCAAGCGTGCTCCACAGGAAAAAAGAAAAAAAATCTCTGGATAGATTTTTTGAAAAAACGACTGCCTCGTACGAACCAGAGGCCAAGAAAGAAAAAAGAGAAAAAATGCCTGAAGGAGAATTACCCAGTGTTATTATGGAAGGGGAGTCTACTTTCAAACACTAACCTTCTCCTCACCCATCTTCCTCTCCTCCATTCCCTAGTGAAAGTTTGAATCATTTTAAGACTTACTGAGGAGGACCGTTCAATTCTGTTTCCCGTGTACTGCACTGCATAGCGTCCATGGGAGTCATGTGACAAAAGCACAAACGATTTGGACCAAAAGACTCAAAAGTATCTCCTCATTTCTGTTTACTTTATATAACCTACGGAGGTTTTGCGATGCTTTGCACCCAATAGAAAATGGATGAATCACTCTCCAAGACTACTCGTTCTTCTGAGTCCCATTAAAGATTCATTCAAAAAAGAATGAATCGTTCATCAACGACCCATCACTAATTCCCTCATGTCCACGAGTCTCCCTAAGAAAGGTGCGTGAACAATATGTACATTTTAAAAATGTTACTCTTTCCAGTACACTTTATGTTTATATTTAATATTGTATTTGTTTTTGTATAATTAATGCTTTTTCATACTTTTTTTTTAATGTTTTGTGATATAAACAAAATAAATATAGTTCATAGTGCATTGTGACAGAGCATGGATTAATTATAAAACAAGGTTGTAATTACTTCTTCAAAATGCCAAAAGAAGAAATAAGAGCAAAAGACAAAAAATAGACAATTTATTGAAAAATGCTTTTAAACCCAAACAGGTTGGTCATCAGCTGATCAAACGTTTAAGACCATAGCCTTTAAAAGTTAAAATCTGTGCAAAAATATGGCTTTAATGTCATTGCCCTTCAGGCAGTCACACTGTCATGATCTCCTGATGGCAAAAGCAAAAATGCTTTCTGTTTTTAAATGTGGCAGGATTGCTGAGCTGCACAAGCAAGGGCTCTCGCAACGCGCCATTGCTGCCGAGGTTGGACGAGCATGCTGAAACGAGTGTTTAAAGTTATCAACAAGAACGGTGGCGCTACTCACTGCTAAGTCCTTTTGGTAGGTTTTAAGTTTAGACATTTTAGTTCTGTTGTAGATATTTTTTGACCTCTGGTCTTAAACTTTTGATCAGCTGATGAATAGCCTGTTTGAGTTTAAATGCAATTAAATCAAAACAAGAAGCGCATGTGTGCTCCATGATAGTCGGTATTCGTAAACCAAGACTTTTTTTTTTTTTTTTTAATTTTTAATTTATAAAAAAAAAAGTTGCTTGTCTTGCAAACTGCGTTACTAGCAATCCGAGGTTCCACTGTTTGTTGGAGTGTTTCCCCCGGTCTTGTGATTTTGTTCAGGAGTGTGTATAATGGCATAGAGAGACAGTTTTATGTTGCTGTTTGTCTGAGTTTGTATTTGCTTAATACTGAGACTCGCTAAGATCAGATGATAAAAAAAAAAAAAAAAGAAAACACAAAATTCAAAAAGGGATACAAACCTCACTGTTTGTTATGTACTGTATGTATATTTATATACAAAAGCATGCAAAGAGAAACATACACAGCTTTACATTTGTGCACAGTTATTGCACTTGTTAAAACTATTGCACATGTAGAAATCGAGCCTGTATAACATATTGCTCATAATTAATTATTATCCTTATATTTCTACATTTAATATTGGCCAGAAATTATATTCTATAATTCTGTTTATGTACGTAGTTAAAGATTAAAACAATAATTTCAGCATGACATGATGTTACTGTATGACTTGTAGCAAACTAGTGGGGTTAGCAGGCCATCCATGGCTGAGCTGATATTGTGCATGAAAATTGTCCCATGGACAGGATTGCGTGTAGCTGTTCTTTTTCTTCCTTTTTTTTTTTTTTTTGCTGGAAAAATTCCAACCTAATTCTTCTAATTCTCTGAACAGCGCAAAAGTCTGTACTTACATATGATGGCTGAATACCAGCATGCATGGTTTCCTTTAAACATCTCACTCCTCACTGAACATTAATAATTGTATTCAATCCTTGCCTTACATTTTCTAGTGTGAATGTAAGGCCTGATGGTACAACAAAGAGGCATGGGACCGTAGTGCAATGACCCAGTTAAAGCTTCGCAGGTAAAACAATGTATATGCGATGACTAAGACAGCAGAAGGCACATGAGATAAGAGAATAAAGTCAGGAATGTTGTAATGATGATCAGAGAGGCCTTGTGCTTGGGCGGGCCAGCAGAATAACCTAGGTTTGTTTTAATGCCGGTTTAGATGCTCACACAGCAGTCAGGCAGGAGAATTCATTGCTTTTTTCCAGTCATAAATTACCATGGAGGGCTTGAGCTTCTGCATAGGCAAATAGCTACTGTTGGGAATACAGACTGTTATTTTCTACACTGAGGAACCATTTGCTGTACACTGAAAATTGATGTGTTTGCCCAAAGTATAAAATGGTTAATGGCCAAACTGCAAGCAGTATTAAAATCCATATGAAAAAAAAAAAGAAATTGCTGTAGGTACTGTACAGTACTTCAATACTTAGAGCATGGTAATCAGAGCAACTGATTAAAAAAGTACCGTATGGGAAGGAATTAAATAGCAATGTATTATCATGAAACATAGAGAACTATTTAGCAAGTCGACAAGAATTGTGGATTATTATTGCTAAAAGATTTGACCAGCCTTTTTGAATGGGATACAAATAAATCCCAAATGGTTACTGCTAAATTGTGTATGCACTTTTATCACATTCGTCAAACTAACATTGCAGGTCATTGCAGGTCGCTTTATGAATCAAAATTGCTTTAATGAAGTCACATTAGTAGTCGCTGAGATTTCTGGAGGAATACCAGACGAATACCACACCCATTTCTAATTCAAACCGTTTTCATGCCTGTTTAAAGTAGACAAAATAAAAGCCTCTAGACATGAGTGTGTGTTCTGTTTACAAGTCAGACGGTGACATTAGCATTGTAAGGTTCTCTCTGCAAGTCACTCTTAAGCCAGATAATACTAAAGTGATGAAATGTAGAGAAAATCTTCTTCACAGGCTTTTAACAGTAAATAAAGGACCAGGGAAAGACTGCTGCTCTTAAACACTCTAAATGTAAGCCCCACAAAAAGATAGAAATGTGGACAGAATAAGGATTTTTTTTTCCCCTCTTTGCTGTCAAATGTAATATGATGTAATATAAAAGCAAGATACTAATTTCAAAGTGAAAAAAAAAAAAAAACTTATTTGATACCATGTGGATTAGGAAATTGCATGCATTTAAATAAGAATTTGTTAGGAGTGTATCGTAGCTGACATATTTTTGGTGTGAAATATTGCTGCTTCAAAAGGTTCTACTTGTAATTGTTTGATCATTGTAAATTTGTATTAAATGTTTGCCTTAGCAAACACAGCCTTTACACGTGAACTCCAGGTGAGGCACGAGTAGACGTTCAATGTCTCATATGCATATTTTGGTTTCAAGTCTGTAAAGTGTATGCATTCAAAGTATGCCAAAAACAGAAGAACTGGCCTTGCTGGTCCTGTTCGCTCACTGTATTTTATTTTAGCTGTTGCGGCTAAAAAAGCACTACTGCATCCATTTAAGGCGTATTTTTTATGCATGGATAGCTGCTTCAGCTAAGAGCCCCAGCTGCTAGATGAACAGAAGGTCTGTTAGAAGTGTCCACTGGTCATGTGGTCCCATAACCCCCCCCCCGCCCCCCCACCAAAGTCAAATTTCAAGTCTATTAAGTCAATTGTATTAAAAAAAATACTTCATTGTCAGGTTTTCCACCAAGTAACTGAATGCAGCTGGTATAAAATCTTCTTCTTTTTTTTTCTTCAATATGTGTGTAGTGGCTGCCAGATGCCATGAGATTTTGAATGACCATAATCACAGATGGTGTGTTTGATTCAGACATATTTTGTCTGCTGCACTAACTGAGGCATTTCATACTGCTGCATCCAATTGTTCAGTGTAACTATATAAAGTTTCAAACAAAGTGCTAGACATACAGCACAAGTCTTGAGCCGCACCCCATTTCTTCATATCTCTTTCAAAGCGGCAAACTCATTAGAAGCTTTTATTTTAGCCTTGTGGAATAGTTCTCCAGGCTTTCTCTTCAAGGACCTATCATTTTCAGTCCAGTCACTGTACATGACCAGTTTCAGATTCAGAGAAACGTGTGTGTTGTTTGTTAAGCCACACAGTGACCTATAAATCATGCATGCATTAAAAAAAAAAAAAGTAGATTAGATGTAAGGCATGAAGCAGTGAGAAGCAAGTGCAGATGATGACAGACGATCAGACCAGTGATCAGTATACTTGTGATGCTAAATGCTGAGTGGCTAGAACAGATACGAGGGGAAATGAGGTTGCTGATAAGGTTGTTACATAACCCACCCATTTTTAAATTGTGACTTTTCAACCTGTCAAACAAACAAACAAACAAACAAACAAACAAACAAACAAACAGACAAACAAATAAATACATGAATAAATGAATAAAAATAAACAAAACGTTCCCATTTCTTTCATTTAATTTATAGCATGTATTTTAATTTAATGTGAAGACATGATGGGAGCCTGTACCCTTAAAAAAAAAAAAAAAAAAACCTCCAAAGATGGGTACCTTTAGTGGTTAAGCTGTTGGTCTCTTAGTCAGTTGTGGGTTCAAACCCAAGCTGCCACTGTTGAGCCCTAAATCAAACTACATCATTTTGGATAAGGGCATCTGCCAAATGCTGTAGGTGGAAAAATGATGGTATAATGGTTGGCTCTTTGCTGTCTTACATCTCAATTAAGTCTTTGTGGAGCGGAGCTTCTTTTTCCTATCCTTGTTCTCTCAGTTTTCCTGGAATATGCTATGGATTCCCAAAGACCACAACAACAGAAAAAGATTTGCTACCAACAACATTAAACCTAAAAGCAATACACTTATAGAGAATCCTTAACAGAAGGTTCTCACATACACTGAACTGAACCTTGACCCACCCTTAAACCAAACAGACTTGGAGCTTGACATTTTTGGAGATATCGGACGCTTTCTTCTGTTTAGAATACAGCCCCAAAATATTTGCCTCTTAACATCCAACATGCGGTTCCTGAAAGTGTTACAGTCTCTTGCCTGTGTGGGTCATTTAACTATAACGTGTCCCCATGGTGCATAGTCCTCCAATTCATTATACACATAAAAATAATTTCTCACTCATGGTTTTTGTAGTGCTCTGGTTTATAAAAGGTGTTTAATTCATTTGTACAGACTTTGCCATAAAATAGTGCAGTGCAGTCTGATACAATATCTAAATACAAATGCATTTTCTGTTTGTATGTAACAAAAGTATTTATTTATTGTAAATAGGCCACCTACAGTATGCACATCTAAAGCTGTGTTTCAAGTCAGCTTCTGAATATTAACATTAACCAATTTCCCTATTATTGTGGTTTGAGTTCCACAACCCTTTGTACCCACTAATGAGTCTTAATTTTTTAGGTTAGTAAATACATTTAAACATCAAGTCATAGGACAGGATGGGGCCATAATGGTAGTTTGCCATCTCATACTGTATTGGTTTTTAATGCTAATCATGAGAGATAAACTTTTCTTCAAAAGAGAATCAGTTCTCTACTGGGTGAACCAAATGATGGGATTAATAGCAGCAAGGTGTGCGCTAGAGTTTATAATCATTTGTTGTTCGAGAATGATTTGCAATTCAGCCCTGTGTTTAGAAGATAGTTATATTTGTAGCTCGCCTTATATAAAGAAAAAACAACACAATGGCAATTCAAAATGACTAGGAGCAATTATAAAGGAAACAACGTGTTGGTTCTGATGTTATAACCTTATCAGATGTGTTTTCTAGCCGAAAGTGTTTCTGTGTCTGGTTTTGAATTTTGGTTTTGGGAATCAGTTGCTCTCTCCTCAGTACTGCAGACAGTGTAATTAACGGTTATCACACCACATGACGATGGCGTGATACATGTATTTTAATTGCTGTTACCATTTATACCATTTTATAATCTCTCATTCCAATCCGATTACTCAGTCAGAACTGTAATTATACAAGGGGAACCAGATGGTGGGATTCATAGTTATTACATTCTACAGGGGCAGAAGCAGGGCTTTGATGTGGTGTTAGGTATCAGGGCCATGCTGATATTCCCCACAACAGCACCACTTTGAGTGCGATATTGTTTTTATACAATAGTTCCACAAGTAGTATATTGATATATAGTCCAAAATAAACCTTAATCTTTTGCACAATGTCTGCAGTTAGTAGTGCAACTACTTATAGCTAGCATTAGCTATCCGTTGCATAATTAATGGATACAGTGTTAGGGGTTAAGATATTAAGCTTGCCGCTAACATTATAAGATATTTAGCTTGCTAACAGTAGTTACATTTTTCTGTGACTCCTTCTCCATCTTCTCTTAGGTACAGTATTTACACAGTCACCACAGTGTTTAGGTAAGATTATCGACTGAAGCAATGATTTTGGAAGCATCATTTCTTAGGGTATCCATGTGGAACAATCCTCGAGAGAGATGTGAGAGTGAATTACGCTCCAATCATATCAGGTTGAATCAGGCAGAGAAAGGGCAGACTATTTGGTATGCTTGTATCCTACAGTGGATTTAAAAGGGTGTACTTGGTAAGAGAGTGCAAGTGGCAGCTTCGGCAGGTCTCGCCCTGACAGCTTGAGTAAAAAGGACAGCCAAAAGTGAAAGGTCAAACAAACCCATAAAGAAATCAAGCAAGAAAGTGTCCTGCCAGTCAACTATCAACACACCTGAGTTTGAAAATATCTTGGGAATAGCATGAAAATGTTATATGCTCATGAACTTCCCAGATCTGGAAGCGAAAAAAATGCTAGTGGCTGGATCGATGAAGTAGAAGAGTATCAAGATAATATAAAAAAAAAAAAAAAAAAAAAAAAACTGTTTTACAAAATGCCTAACAGAATGAATAGGTGTCTGATTTAAACTGAAAATTTCAACCTTACTATAAGGCTATTCTATTCCTACTACCTGTAAAGACAATATAACCATGAGGCACCAGACAGATGAGCATCGAGCGATAGACTCTGGAGCAATGCTACCAGCCACACCGCGGTGCTATCCTACATTACCCTTCTTCACATACTGTATAAACAAATATTGTTTGGCACTTGACAAAGTGTATTGTTCTTATCTTTGTCCTTTTTTCTTCTTTGCTCTTTTTTTCCTTAATCGTTCACCCACATAGAAAATAAGCTTTTATAAGAGGGTTTCTAAAACGCCAGTGTATAATGCGTACCTCCAGGGTTGAGGGTTCGGGTCCCCTGAGAGGCTCCAGACTACCAGCTACCCAGTAGAGTGTAAATGTTATAAAAAAATATTAAAAAATGAGTAAGTGAGTAAGCAATGCTTAAACAAATGTTTTAAGTACTTCCTTAATATATATAATGTGCGATATAAAACAAGAGCATGCTCCTGAGAATTAGAGAACATTTAAGTTTCCTGGTTTGTTCATAGCAGCACAGTATAATGAGCAGAAAAAAATTCAGTGTTATTCCCAATTATTGTGCCCACCCTGTTGACTTTTTCAATTTACTCTTTGGTTTAGCAAAACACATAAAGTCTGGGCCAAAAATGTTTTTCTGACCGTTAGTGATAATTGCAAAGGTTTCTTTTCTCTGAGGATTCATTTTAAAAAAAGCAAGCCAAATCTCTAGAAATGGAAGTGCACAGTAGGGCAGAGGAAAGCTTAATGCTCTCTCTCTCTCTTGCTCTCTCTCTTTCTCTCCTTTTTTGCTGCATCAACTGCATTGGCAGCATTTCACAGATTTTGGGGAAAAAGATGACAGGGACCATTTTGGCCCATTTATAATCCTCAGATGGAAAGAAAAACTTGACACAATTTTTTTTTCTTGTGGAGAGCAGACTTGGCTGACAAGTGACATCAACTTTTACTGCCTGTTTGGTTAATGAAGGTCACTGATGGGCTGCTAAGGGTCAGGTGCCTTAACCAGTTAATTCATACATAATTAACCAAACAACTATTGAACTAACACACACACACACACACACACACACACACATACAGTATATACTGTACGCTACCAAAGAGCCAGACGTCCTTGTATTTTAACGTAGTCTTGAGGGATAGTTTTCCAGGAATTTCTTTCGCTCTCATTTTTAGTCCAGTCCCTGAACCTGAGCAGTTTCCAAAAAATGTTATTTGTTTTTTTAAGCCATACAGTGACCTTAACGAACAAATTTTTTTTTTCTGAAACTGCTCAGGTACAGTGAAAACTGGAAAACTGGAAAACTATCCCTCAAGACTATGTTAAAAATACATGAACGTGCATGAACCAGGCATAACAGAGAAACAGATACAGATGATGACAGATGATAAATGCTGATGATTAATATCCTGCTAAGTGATTGGAACATGGAATGAATGGGGAAATGATGTTGCTGCTGAGGCTGTTACATAAAGAACCCATTTTTAAATTGTATTGTAAATGTTAGTTGTTAGCAGAAAATATGGACCGCGGAATCCCAACATGATGCCAAAATCAAATTTCTGGAAATTTCTGACTTTTCTACGTATTAACGCACTAATAACACTCATTCACATTATCGAGGAGAAACATAAAGTGCTTTTACAGCATCCACGTGGACCTAAAACATCACAGAACAAGGCACCCGACGTACCCGGATTTAGAGCATGAAATTGTTCAGACCATCTAGAAGTTGATTTATTTATAACACTGCACAGGTTATAGTGCGAATCCTGAATTAAAGTTCATCCTTTAATCGTCACATATACATTACTGCACAGTGAAATTCTTTATTCTTCGCATATTCCAGCTTCTTGTTAGTAGGCTGGGGTCAGAGCGTGGAGTCAGCCATTATACAGCGCCCCCGGAGCAGACTGGATTGAGGGCGTTTCTTAAGGGCCAAACAGAGACAACCTGGTGGAGCTAGGACTTGAACAGACAACCTCCCGATCAGTAACTCGGAGCCTTAACACACTGAGTCACCACCACCCCATAAACAACAAATCGTTGTGTTGGTCCTTACGGCGATTGAACCTGAGACCTTGGCGTTATTAGCAACACACACTAAGCAGCAGAGCTAACCAGGCCAAGACTGAAATTAAGCGTTCTTACAGCCACTAGGAGCCATCACAGCATCAATTGAATTCAAAAGATATTCCAATCTTTTCCAATCAAAAGATATTCCCTCAACTGTTGTTTCGATGATGCTAGTAGTGGTGAGCAGTGTTTAAAGTATAAAAATTTCAATCACGTTAAGGGAAAAATAAAAAAAATAATAATCTTATGAGTGGGAAATCCATTACATCATATTATATCCTCAACCAAATATTCAGTAAGTTTTTGTCCTGTAGATGAGGCTTATTCTGGAAGAGACCACTCCCATCACATCTTTCATCACACCATGAGAGTGGTGAGAATAAGGTTGACTGTATCAATGTAGCCTGCTGCCAGCTCATTTACAATTTTTTAAATAATTTACATAAAAATTATACTATATAAATGAAATTTGCTCCTGTGGTTGGCCACAGGAGCTCAGCAGTTAGCACCGTTGCCTCACTCCTCCTGGGTTTGGGATTAGGATCGTACATTTGGTCTATGTACATGGAGTTTGCATGTTTTTCCAGTGCTTTGTAGGTTTCCTCTGTAGGTTGTCTCTGGTTAACTTGCACAATCCCAAGACATGTAAGGCTGACTGCTGTTTCCAAATTGCCCATATTGTCTGATTGATTGTGTAACTGTGTGTGCACCTGTGCCCTGTGATGGGTTGGCACCCCATCTAAGGTATCCCCTGCCTTGTGCCCTGAGCTCCCTGGGCTAAGATCCAGGCTAAGCTGTGTGGAAAATGAATGAACAATCTCCCTGCCTGCCAAGCTAAAGCAGTGGTGTTTTAATGAAATTTGTGAATACGAGCATACATTGTTAAAATTCCATTTAATCAACCATTTTTAGGGGCAACTGCTATACAAATTAATACAGCATTAGGGAGGTAGAACATAATATTTCCCATTATGTTAATTACGCATTTTTATTACAGCTTATGTGGACCATGATGGTATTACAAACGTTGAAGTTTGAGCCCCACTGCTAAACTATTACTATTCACAGTTAGTGCATTTATCCGCTAATTGCTTTTTATTCAGGATGGAGCTAAATCCAGGTAAGGCCAATTGACAAAAGTAACTGAGAATGTTCCCCGCAAGGGCATCACTACCATTTTATTTTACAATTATTGTTTTCTTTCTTTCTTTTTTTAATTGTTGCTCAATTGTAAATGAAGTGTGGTCACTGAACTTTGAGCACAGTAGGGACTTTATAATGAATGCATTCAAGTAATGAGCTGTTTTTTTTTTTCTCCTTCCCCAGAGTCAACCGGAGGTTGATTAGGGTGGCTAGAAAAGCATAATCGTCAGCCCTGGGGCAAATGGTCCTAATGTGGATGTTTTACACACCAACAGGAGTTCAAGTGCCTTCATTAAAATGTCTCACTATTCCAGACGCCTTGTATAGCATACAAATATGAAATCAAAAGACCAGAAATCACAAATTCCCAGCATGATTAACACCTGGTTTAGTCATTTTGCTTTTTCCTTTCCTCCAAGTACCTTTGGCCTTTTTTTTTGCATCACATATTGTCAAGCCTTTTTCCTTATTTCCACATGTATTCCAGGTTGTGACACTTGCCTGTGTTTTGACATCAATTATGGATCTTCTGTGTTTATCTCCATTTGCATGTGATTAAGTGCTTTGCTATGGTCTGCTACAGTGCTTTGGATTGTTCTAATAAAAGCTACTTTGCCATCCATGACACGTTAGATACTGTGATCACTTCTGTTAAGTATTTATTCCCTTATCAGCCAGTATAATTTTTCTCTCAAAAATAATGAGACCAAAAATTGCAGCTTATCATGTTGCCAAGAAATAGGAAAGTGCAAAGTCCTCTTTTTTGAAGAGTTTTCTTTTGTCAGAGGATTTTCATCGCTCTTGTTGTTAAACAGTTAAATATTATTTCACTCATATTACATGCAGGTATATAAATGTCCATTTATTTTAAATAGATCAGTTAATATGAATCTTATATGAAGTTTGTCTTACTCTCCAAAGATTAATCAACACCTTCAAACAACACTATGGAATATTGGTTGAAAAAGAATGTTCTTTTTTATATTAATAATCAGTCACAGTCTAAAGACATTCACTAAAACACAACAGTTTGGAAGGACGGTGTAGAATATGCTCTTGAGCTATTTCCCTTGAATTAAATTAATCTCTGCCTACGCTGGCAGAGAAGCCTGACGATTTTTAATACAAGCGCTTGAAACGGTGCCCCTTACATAACGTGAGGGAAACATTTTAGGATGATTGTCTCCACTGACAAAACCAAAGCATAGAATATTATAGCATGTGCTAGACCAAGCTATACTTAGTTATTATTAGGTAATAATCTAGAGTATTTTTGTAGGAAATTAAAATAACCTTTGGGGTGGGAAGGTGAATGCAATGGAAAGCTAGTCATAAAAGAGCATACATATATATATA
>QMIH01000184.1:702450-745502 GCA_003987875.1 Clarias batrachus
TATATATATGCCCTAGTGCACAAAACAAGGACTATAAAGACATGGTTTGATGAGGTCGGTGTGAAAGAACTTGCCTGGCCCGAACAGAGAGTCCTCATCAACCTCATCGAGCACCTTTGGGATGAACTGGAACGGAGGTGTGAGCCAGGCCTTCATATCCAACATCAGTGCCTGAGCTCGTAAATGATTTACGGGCGCGAATGGGTGCGAAATCCTACAGAAACAGTCCAAAATTTTGTGGACAGTCTTCCAAGAAGAATGTGAAGTCGTTACAGTATAGCTGAAAAAAGGGGGGGAAACTCTATACTAGAGTGGACTGTACTGTATGTATTTGCATACAATGTCATTGCAGGTTTGGCCAAATACTTTTGTCCGTATA
Organism: Clarias batrachus; assembly: GCA_003987875.1. NCBI lineage: Eukaryota > Metazoa > Chordata > Actinopteri > Siluriformes > Clariidae > Clarias > Clarias batrachus. Next base: position 702,830 of record QMIH01000184.1, read on the forward strand.
GTTTATCATGTACAGTACTATCACAACATAAGAGTCTTACAGTACCAAACACAAAAGTCAAAAAACACAAAAAACAAGGACCAACTCAGGATGATCATGAAGCATAACATTAAATCATTTGTTATATTTATCTATGTGTATTTAACTACATATGTCTGTATTTTTTATTGCTGTACTAACTGTTGATATACTCATATAGATGTATGATTTATAAATAGAAATAGAAGCGCTATAATCACAATGACCACTATTTAATTTGCTGCTGCTTTATTTTTTAGACAACTTTAAATGGAATATTTAAATGTCAAAAATCTAATTTGATTGGAAATTACAGGACATGTTGCATACTGTAGTTACCTGCCCTTTTGTCAGCCATTTGTCTAAACTGAAAAAAGAGAGAGAGAAAAAAAAATCTTTCCTTTGTAATAAAAGAACAAGCTGGGCAGGAAACATGGCCATGGGTTGCTATGGGCCTGACGTTTTGCATGTTCTTGTGAAAAATTCTAAAGTCTTTAGAGGGAAAAAAGGCCCTGGAGGTTTAGGGGCTGAAACACAAGGGTGTAACTGAGGGTTGTAGTGTCAGACTTGCTAACAAGAAAATCTTATAAACATGTAAAAATGTCAGTGTATGAATGTGGACAAGGTATATATCACACACATACATGGATTCCGCTTATCATTAAAACTACTAAAAGGTAAATTGAAGAACAATTGATTATCTTGTTACAATGGCACCTGGTGTCCAAGGCTCAGTGATGCATGTAGGAAAGGCTATAGCCTGTCTGGCTCAATCCCACAGAAGTGCTACTGAAGAGAGCAAAATGCTGAAAAAAAATAATGTTGGTTATAATAGAAAGGCATCAAGACACATAATGCAATACAGGTTATTGCTTACATAGCTGCATAGTCACACGCCAGTCAGAGTGCCCATGCTGACCACTGTCTACTGTCAAAAGTGCCTACAAAGGCAATGTGAGCATAATGCCATGAGCAAGATGGCAGAGGCAGTGCAATGCTTTGGACGATATTTTGCTGTATCTGGATGTTCCTATGACACATACCACATACTTGAACATTGTTGGAGACGAAGTACACCCATTTATTGCAACAGTATTCCCTGATGACCTAATCACAGTTGCAACATGGACTTGTACACACAACGCAACAAGACAATCCCTGTATTGAGAAGACTCACATCTCAGTTTCCAAAATGTTTGCTGCAAAAATAAATTAAATACTGGCTATCCTATTCAGGGTAGAATAGGACCCTGATCTTTTTTTTTTTTCCTTAAAAAGATTAAGGAAAAAACAAACAAACAAACAACTAAATCTGAATCAACTCTGATTTTCTTATTACTCCTTCATTGTGTTGAATTAGAAGTTTAGTGTAAGTACGTATTTCAAATAAATATTATTTCCATTTACCTTTAAATCATTAAATCAGACACCACACACCCACTTCTCCCAGGGAACTAGGTGGAGTACAGCATGGACAGGGTGACAACCCAAGACTGGGCACAAGCATGTATGCACTCACTTACACACTACAGAAATTTGAAAATGCCAGTTGGATAATTTGTATGCGTTTGGACCGCTGGAGCAAACCAGGGTGCCCGGAGAAAACCCACCAAGCACGGGGAGAACGTGCAAGCCTCATGCACGCAGATCCGAAAGCAGAACTAAATAAGTTAACTTAAAATAAGTTAAGCAAATGATAGCTGGTGTAGATATTCGTTTTCATTGCTTAAATTTAGCATTTCATTGTAATCTTGTAGTGGATGTTTGCACAAGTATGTGTCACAAGGTCACCTAAAAAAAACTGTCATTTACTTTGAAAGCATGTTTCATAACTTTAGCTCATCGTGGATCAGCAAAATGCATTATACCACACATCTCATTATTGGAAATGTAACTTCTCCTTGAACGCTTGACAAGAGGAAGGATCAAATGGGCTTCCTACCATTCAGGGAAATGACAATAAACATTTCAAGACCTTAATCATATGAAAACCCTGTTTTGCCACAATAAAAGATGAACGATTGCATGGAGGATTGCTGCTTTTTATGAGTGGTATTTTCTTTTTAAGTACTTCATTATTTCAAGCAATTGCGTCTTCAAATTATCTTGATTGCTGCAGCTGTGTTTCGTGCTGTGTGAGGATTGCTGAAGGTTGTAACCACACACGCACACACACACACACACACACACACACACACACACTTCTATCTCCCAGATGGACACATTACTGTTTTGTAGATTTTCGGAAAAGAATGCTTGTAGCTAGTGAAATAAAATACAGTAGATTTAAGAAACAATGTTTATTAGGCACTTATAACATTGCGCTTTCTAAATGTAATGAAATAATAATACAATATAATTCATTAGCAGCAAACTCTCAGAGATCTACTGATAATATTTACTGATTCTTCTTTTTTTTAAAACAATATAAAGAAATGACAAAATGAATAGCAGGTCAATCGTGAGATCAGCCGCGATGTTTAACCACCAAATGTAGGTCATGCCAGCTGCTACTGTATGCTAAGCTAGTTTTCCCATTCCCATTCTATTTCCAGCAGTAGCTGACTGATAAAATTATACCCTTAAAGCCTCTGTAGGCTTTAGTTATAATGACTGATTAGCCTTGAACCATAACAAATTAAGGAAGCATTTAAAATCAGTTCGAACAATTTTCAGTTAATTATCTCACAACATGCTATTGGTAGTGTGGTGAATACAGTATGAGGTAAAGTAATGAATGCATTTTGATGCAGTATTTAAAAAAAAAAAAGGATCAATATCTCTTTAAAGGAAGGATTATCCAAGTATCCAAGACAAAATCCATAGCAAGGGTCAGAAGTGGACCTCATTATTGTAGGCAAATCAATAAAACAGTAGTAAAAGTGACAGAAGTCAAAATGAGAGCATGGACGACAAGGAAACAAGGGAAGTTGGAGGCATGTGGGAAAACACATTTGTAGAATTAAACTGTGAAAAATACAACATATTGATACAAAATAATAATGCCCTTTTAAATACCATTTTTTGTACTATATGGCCAAAACTTGGGGAACCCTTACAATCACACTGTTACCACGAGTTTGGAAACACAAATTTGTCATTAAATACGATCGCATTACAATTTCACCAGAACTAAGAGGTCCAAACGTGTTCCAGCATGGGGATACAATATACAAAGTAAGCTCCATGAATGCATGATGTGCCAAGGTTGGAGTTAAAGAACCTCAGAGCCCTGATCTAAACCTCATTAAATTCTTTTTGGGATGAAATGGACTAACGACTGCACCCCAGGCCTACTCACCCAAGCTCAAAGTCTGACCTTACTAATGCTCTTGTGCTTGAATAAGCACTAATCTCTACAGCCAGATTTCAAACTATACTGTAGCATAAAGCCTATTTGGAAATAGGGTAGAAAATAAGTTCACCATACTGCTTATGACTTACATACGTAAGCCCAGGTACTTATGTCTGCCTGTCTTTCTGTACAGCAAAACTCTCTGCTTAACTTATTAATACAAATAAATAAAAAATGTGTATATGTTTGAGCATCTGACACCTTGTTTATGCTATGTTCTATTTCTTTCATCATCAGCCAAATACACTCCCTGTTCAGTAATCAGAGATTACCATTTCAGCAGTGAAAATATGAACTAATCCCAATAAAAATATTCAGTTTAGGTTTTCTAATTAATATCTATTGGTGCAGGTGTTTGTTTACGTTGAGCAAGTAGCTTATTAGTAGCTCATTTTAAAGTAGATTATTAAATCAGGCACTTATTATGTAAGAGCAAGTTCTGACCAATGTACAGACAAAACCTTCCTTTTATTTACAGTATATAGACATATTTTGACTTGAAGAAGTATATTTTGTGGTGCTTGTTGTTTGACATTTACCATATTGAGTTCTAGTACTCAAGATTAGCCTTTTTGAAGGTCTTGGTCTTGTCCCGGAATCGACCACGTTTTTACTCAGTCCCATTTCTGTCTCAGCCAAATTAGACTTGGGATTTTATTTTAAGCCAGTCAAAACCACAGCTGTAGGGAATCGTCTGTGCGTTGTCAGATTTATTTAACCCCATCTCTGTGGTTGTATGTAAAACATTCTGCTTAAAATTGGAACCAATTACTTGATATATTCTAATTTGAACTGTCTCCCCTTCATGCACTCGCGGAGAAAGTAGGTGTAGCAAAAGAAGCCGACTTTCTTGAAAAATATTTCAGATAAACCTTCTGTAGAAAATGCTGGCTACTTAAAACACAAACAGTTTACCTGAAAAGAAAAGTGCAAAGGAAACATAGCAGAATTTAAATTCTAAACATGTTGGTACAGTAACTAACAATGTACTGCATGTTTCAGGGCACTGGTTTCAGTTACTTGCCGGCTATTTCCCCCTAAGGTGGGAGTCTAGCTAATGCAATGTTAACTTGAGAGAACAGAGCATGCAGTGATGAAATGTTGTTCCTAAGTTACATTATTGTTTGTGAGAAATAATTATGAGACATACAAAGCTACAGTACATGTCCAATCTGGAAAAAGCCACATTTCATCAGCATTCGCTTAGGTTGGCTCAGACGTGTATAAATGCCACTCTTTGTGGAACTGCCCTTTACTTGTGTGAAAGAACTAGAGATGTAACAGCAGAGACATGCGACCAAGCAATCCACCCACAATTATTTTAAATTTTAGTTATTAAAGTTATAAAATTTTAGAAACGTAGTTATTAAATATGATGTGTTGTTTGGTGGAAAGCACCCTTTGGGTGCTAATATTGAGTATGACTCTTATTTAATATACTGTATAGCTTTTATTACTCTGGTCCTTGTTTGTTTTAAGTTTCATGAGCTCCTCTCTCTTGCTTCCTCTAGCTTTATCTCTCCCACACAGTAGATACAAAGAAAAATATACATGCACCCTTTGTGCGAAGGTTTAATTAACTGGTTGGCCCGTATCATACCAATCATATCCTTAATATCCATTTGAAAAACTTGGTTGTCATAATGTCCATTCTGTGTAAGTATCTTGTTAATTCACAACAAAATTTATCTAAGTTTCTGAAGTCTTAATATGTCGCTTTATGTGCACCATGATTTCTAAGATTGTACCTGGAATATGTCTTTTGTATCAATTTAAGGACTGCCTATCATTTGAATGTTTCACATTTTACCAAAAACATATCAGGATTCTGCTCCTGGACTTGAAATCAGTCCTTCCCTGCTTCAGTCTTAGTTTTGATCTCAGCTCAGCCACTTAAATCGTTGACTTTGGCACAGTGTCATAGACTCAGGTCTTGTATTTCTTGTATGTCTTAGTTTACATGGTCTTGATTACAACATTACTAAGTAGCAGGTTCCTTAATTGACCAGCATAATAAGGTTTTGATGTGGTTATTGCCCAGTATTGTGTAGGGTGTCCTTGTCACCTTTTCAGCTCTGGCTCTTTGGCACTGATTGTGTGCTGTAGTGTTGCTATTGTGGGTTGTGGGGTGGGTGCTCCATGGATCTGATCTGTTTTCCAGTGCTTCCCATTGATGTTAATCAGATTGGGATCTTGGGAATTTGGAGGCAGGGTTGGCAGTCTTGGACTCTTGGCCTGTTGGGCCCTGTGCATCAGGAGGCTGTAGTGCACTGGGTGTTCTAGAGCCTTTGAAATGATAGATAGACACAGGGGTTGGACAATGAAACTGAAACATCTGGTTTTAGACCACAATAATTCATTACTATGGTGAAGGGCATCCTTTTGCGGCCAATACAGCATCAATTCATCTTGGGAATGACAGATACAAGTCCTGCACAGTGGCCAGAGGGATTTTGAGCCTTTCTTATCCTGATCCATTATCATCCTGATACACAGCATTGCCTTCAGGATACAAAGTTTGAACCACTGGGTGCACATGGTCCGGCACATGATCCGGAAGTCCTTGGCAGTGACGCGCCAATCTAGCACAAGTATTGGGCCTAGGAAATGCCATGATATTGCAGCCCAAACCATCACTAATCCATCACCATGCTTCACTCTCGGCATGCAACAGTCTGGGTGGGTCTTCTTTGGGGCTTCTTCACAACGTAACTCTCCCGGAAGTGGGAAAGACAGTGAAGGTGGACTCATCAGAGAACAATACATGTTTCACATGTCCACAGCCCAGGATTTCTGCTGCTGGCATAATGGAAAATGATGTTTGGCAATGGCACTAGTGACCAAAGGTTTGGCTATAGTAACCATGTCCATTGACCCTGTGGAGCTCCCGGCAAACAGTTTTGGTGGAAACAGGAGAGTTAAGATGCAAATTGAATTCTGCAGTGAGTTGGGCAGCTGTGGTTTTATGTTTATTTGGATACAATCTGGGTTAGCACCTGGACATCCCTTTCAGACAGCATCCTCTTGCGTCAACAGTTACTCCTGTTGGATGTGGTTCGTCCTTCTTGGTGGTATGCTGACATTACTTCATCCTTCTTGGTGGTATGCTGACATTACTTCATCCTTCTTGGTGGTATGCTGACATTACTTCATCCTTCTTGGTGGTATGCTGACATTACTCCATCCTTGTTGGTGGTATGCTGGCATTACCCTGGGTACCGTGGCTCTTGATACATCACAAAGACTTGGTTACAGATGCTCCAGTGATACATGCACCAACAATTTGTCCTCTTTTAAACTCTGTCACCCATCTGTGTGCATTGCAATATTTTAAGCTAAACTGTGTTATTACTCTAATTATTACGCTAATTAAACCTTCACACTCTGCTTTTAATGGTGGAATGTACAATCAATGAACCACCAGGCTGGTCAAATTTAGCCATGAAACCTCCAACATTAAATTGGCCAGTGTTTCAGTTTCATTGTCCAACCTCGATAGATAGATAGATAGATAGATAGATAGATAGATAGATAGATAGATAGATAGATAGATAGATAGATAGATAGATAGATAGATAGATAGATAAAAAAAATATAAATATAAAATAAATAAAAATCACATATTTAGTATTTGATTTGTAACAATGGAAGTCAAATTTTTGTGGATTCTGTTTTTTAGGCTTTTTTTTTCCAGTTTTTTGTAGTATCTTTGCTGAAAATGTCACCACTGCCTCACATATGACTTTGTGTTATCTAAAGAAAAAAAAAAAAAAAAGCTCAGGTTTGGAGATGAAAGCAAAATCCTACCTTATCTCTTCTCATTCCAGGTCTTGGTTGCTCAATTATACACAGAGGTCTTCACAGGACACCTATTCCTGTTGGTTGCCATGAGGATGTGTTCCATCTCAGCCTTTTGAACATCGATCTTAAAACCAGAGCTGTGAGTTACAAACCTCACATCTACCAGTAGCTTGACATTAAACTGTTAATGAATACAATATTATGCGATTCAACATTATGTGGCACTCTCCAGCAGTTTATTTTAAGGTCTCTAAGATCACGATTTACCTAATATGTTTGTTTTTTGTTCAATACATTTTAAATGAAAAATCTTGTCTCTCTATAATGTCATAATAAGACAATCTGAGCTTTAACTACTATATCTAAAATTCTAGTATATCAAAACTCATCTGTGATTTGATCTATCAATTTAAGTAAAATAAAAGAAGAAATAATTTTTTCAGTCTATTTATTAAGATAAATAGTTCATGCTTTTCTTGAGTACAGAATTTGGCTAGTGGTGCTGTCTTCTAGCATGAAAATGAACATACTGTAGAATACAAGGTCAGCATTATGGTCAAGTCAAATCTGAAGTTAAATTTCAAGTCCTAGCTCAATTTACAGGTCATTTGTTCAAAGTATTTGAAGTTGAACTCAAAGCCAGATTTAAGTCGTAGATAAGTGAGACTGAGTCAGACTTAGTCAGACTTTAGCCCAAGTCAGAGACTGAAGCATCACCTGGTTAGCGCCATCATGGTTTCAAAGTCAGCCTGCCAGGTGTCTATAGAGAAATTGGGGGTTTAAGAGCTTTGTAGAAGGACTTAACTGTGGCACATTTCAGCAGCGCTGCTATCCCTGAAGCTCATTCCCTGTAAATCTCTGCAAGCCCTCAACCATAAACTCAAAATTCTGTGGTATGGTCATGAGCAGTGGTCCTTTAACACTAGGGGTGTAACACTACCTGTACCTATTTCGTGCCCCAAATATCCATTCATTTTATAAACACATCAAATAGATTTTTTTTATACATAACTTTATTTAACCCCTTAACTTCTACAGTTTCTTAACCACCACCACATTTAAGTTCATGATGGACCTTGATGGTTCCTTCTGGACCTTTCTTTCAAGCCTTCAATCTATAATGACAGAGTGAGCTGGGCCAAAATAATGTCGTACCTTAATCAGGAAACCACAAACGTAAGTTGACTGCAGTTTTCAAATAATAATATTTTTTATTTTTATGAGTTATTTATGCATCATTTCATCTGAATACCTATAATACCACAATTTTCCAGTAATATTAATTTTCATTTAATAGTGATAAAGATGTAATGCAGCAGATAGATGGTCAGACAAATCCATCAGCAACTACTGTAACAACATCTTCAGTTGCTTTGTGACCCAGCCTGAGAAGCAATCAAAGGAAACACGTGACACCTGGGCATGCTTCTATTGAAGCTTCACTTGCAGTGTAGACATTAGTTCGACGCTGTGTACAAGAGTGAATTTATCTGAAAAGAAAAGAGAGATTATATTTGAAAAGGTAAGAGTTAAGATATCTTCATGACACAGAGTACAGTAAGGTCTGTCGTTCAATACAGTTACCATTTCACTATTCCCTGTAAGTCAGACTAAGACTCCCTGTAACGTTCCCTCTGGACCTAATACATTTTTTCCCATAAAACTTGAACAAAAGATTGATGAAAACACAAAACAGATATGCTGCCCTCTGCAGTTTGTGGTCCATATGTGTGCTACATAGAGTGCCATTTTGTGAAGTAAAGGGCCACTTCATATTCAGTTACAGATGGGGCATAGTGGCACATCAGATGATGGTCACAACACTCGCTTTCCTTACTACAATTTATGTCAAATAAAGGCCAAATCGTTGTCAATACAAATGAAGGCCCAACTTCAATGCATATCTGTGCACAGTTAATAGTGAATGATGGAAACGTGAAACGTACAAAAAAAGAATCAGATGTTTACAATAGGTTTATGGGTTCTCTGTGGTTTTCCCAGGACCAAGAAATAATGATATAATGTGTTTTTGTGGAAATGAATTGCAGCTGCCGGGGCAGTAAATAACTGACTTTTGATTCCTGCCTCAGGCTGAGACAGCGTAAGTGCTATAAAGTGAAGGTGTTAAGCCATTGAAATGACTGTCAGAAATGGGATTTAAGGGCACACAATTACAGTGAGGTTTTTCCAGTTAAGGTGGTGATTTGTTGCTCAAGCAGAGAAGGAAAGAGCCGTGGTATGTCATTGACCCACCCATGGCACTCATATTTTGTTTCTGAGTAGTAATGTGCTTTTTAACCTCAGACTATTCCTTTTTCTTTTTGAAACAGAGTTTGAACTTCTGAACTTGCAGCATGTATGACTTAATCACATGAACTGAATAATAGATTTTGCCGTTAAACCTCCTCAATCCGTATGTTCAGTTTTTTAAATTGTGCTTTATTTTTGCTCCTCATGTCTCTACATGGGCAAGCAAAAAGAAAGCCTCATCAGAGCCTTTCTGCTGTACTGACTGCAAAAGAGTCAAACCTACAGTATACAATAGCAGACTGTAATATTGCACAAGGGTTGTATGTAGTAATAACAACAACAACAACAACAACAAAAAAGCATTTGGAGGGCGAAAAATGCCTGCAATGGATGAACTATGAAATTGGGGCTATGATGGGGCTACTGTATGACTCGACTGGGTTTGGATCTTTTGTAGCGGGTCTTGGCCACTGCATGTGCAATAATAAAATCTACATCACTGAACACATTTTTGAAAATACAGCTAGGTTATGTGAAGCACCTAAGCATAAATGACATGCTGAAATTTCAAAATGATTAACCTAGAGTTTTCAATATATTACAGTATAGTACAATAGCGTGGTTGGATATCTCGCTTTATCACCATTTTCATATTGCTGGGTTTGGTGCCACAACATCTCTTGAGCCTGAGGTAAGACATTTGACACTGAATCTTCCAGGAAATGGCAATGAAAATTCATGTCCAAAACAGAAATTTCAGACTAACCAACTGGCAAAAACATACGGTACAGTCCGTTTTGTCAGTGAAAAACCACAGGAGCTGTTTTTTTCTTTTCTGTGCCAAGGTGGTCCTATTTCATTGCCTCTACAGTGGAAAGGAGCCACGATTGCTTTATTCGACAAGATATTGGCACAAGATGTTTCTAAAGTCCCTGAAGGTGCCCAAGCTGAAGAGTAACTTAAGACTTGAATTTGAACAGGAACTAAATGCATATGCACTAAAGGCATAATCCTTTTTTTTAATACAAGAAAAAGTCCTTGGAACACATAATAGAAAGTATGAGTAGGGATATAACCAAACACTTAACCACAGAGTTATAAATAGGAGGCTAGAAGGCACACTCGCAAGGTAGAACTAATAATAATAATAATATATATAATTATTATATAAGGCACACTCACAAGGTAGAATTAATAATAATAATAATAATAATAATAATTTCATTTTTAACAATTGTTTGTATTTTTATTATTGTTCTTTTACAGATTTGTTCTATGCTGTTGAATTTTTGCAACTCAAATCACCCATCAAATATCTAGGAAATTTTATAATAGCTATGTGAGCTATCAGGTGGTATAATTTAGAGGAAAATAAGATGGAGAAGATAAAGAAGCAAGTAATGATTACAGTAGTCTGCCTGAATAAGCCTGCTGGCAGTAATGGAATTGGCAGATGGAGGTAAGGTGGACCTCAGGAGACACATATTGCATAGACAACTGATGCAACCCAACTGTTCCCGACAGGAGGCTGAGATATTTAATCAGAACTCGCACTGAATCATCACCAGTGCCAAATGCAAATCAAATTCCTTATTAACTCTTAATATCAATTGAGTGGGAATAGCACCATGCCACACCCTGCTCTCAAGTGTATCACATGATGACTTGTTATATGAAAATCAGTTTAGTGAGCTAGCTAGAAAAGCAATAACTGTCAGATATCTCACTGCTTTTTTTTTAGTATTGAAAAATAAACACAACAATGATAAATCAACTTAATAACACACTGCACATGTGTGGTGCCCTGCAAAACACTTTACATGATTACATTTTGATTAACACATCTTTTTCTACTTCATTGATCTATGTTTGCTTTTAACAGTGATGAAATAATCACTGTTGAGTTTTGTTTTAAACTAAATTCCCTAGCTTTCAAAGGAATTTGCATGCTGAAATCTTTACACTGTCAACAACAGAACTTGTGAATCTCAGATCATTTGACAGCTGGTATTCTGGCTATTTACAAACTGAATCCATTAGGCTTATGTTCATTTCATTATGATGCATAACCAGCAACTTTGGAACATTAGAAAACACATCTAGCAAGCTGCAAACTCAGACACTTTAGGCAGACTATAGCTTGTTTGATAAAATAGCTGCTTACACGGATCAGCCATATCATTCTGACCACCCGCCTAATATTCAGCAGGTCCCCACTTCTGCAATTAGAACAGCGATACACTGTGTGTTCTGTTACCTTTCTATCGGAAGCCATAGAAGCATTGACCTTTTTAGCAATTTAGCAATCAGACTACATGGGCCAGCCTTCGCTCCACACCTGCATCAGTGAGTTATTTTGCTGTGAGATGTCGTAAGTTTTTATCTTACCTGCACAAATCTGTTTGATTTTAAATTGAAATTCCTCGCACTTTAATTTTGCAAAGTAAATACAAGAATTCAAGAAGCAATGTATACCATTTAGTGTATGTATTTAAGTATAGTATGCTAAATTTTTGCAGAGTACAGTATGCCTTTACATGACTGTGATAGAAACTTTATAATGTTTTCATTGGATGCCTTAGACATGATGCAGGAGGTCGGTCATGTAAATGCAGGGAATGCATGCCAAAAATTGAATGATGAAACAGAATCTGTCAAAACTCTGCACTATGCATTATGTCTGTAGTATTCCTGCTACCAAGGAGCAGGTGTTAAGAACACTGGCAGGCTCAGTATATTGCAAATCCATGATTATAAATATATTTAAGGTCAAAACATTAGCAGTCAACAGTAGCCGTAGAGTGAACTTCTCATTTAGTTATTAACTAAAGGGAATAAATGAACTTCTCACATCATGCTGACATTTTAATTAACTGAAACGTTCCAATGAAATATTAGTTGAACAACGGCTCTTAAGCTGAAGTCATACATTTTCTACTGAGGATTTTTTTTTTTTTTTTTTCTTTTTTTTTTCTTTTTCTTCTTCACATTGCAGAGCTTGGCCCTGAAACGAGTCCTGGGGGTTAAAAATCATGTTCATATGATGGCAGTGTACATGAAATTCAGTGCTTCTGGCTGCCCTGCAAAGTGTCACCTTGTGCATCTGCATGGTTTCATGAGAGCTTGTTTTATTTTTATCTATCGAGAACACATGGTCAAGCTTCTGGTTTAAAAAATGTTTTATTAGTGGGGAAATCTTGTAACGTTTGCTCTGCCAGAAGTCCCACATTACGAATAGTCAGCTAGAATGGAGGATAAAAATTCTAAGTTTTCAAGTCATGAAATACCTAATGACCATAATAATAATAATAATAATAATAATAATAATAATAATAATAATAATGACCATATGCAGTCTCCCTTTCTCTCACATACATACATTCATACATACATACATACATACACATTAATGCTCCTTCAGGTTCAGAGTTTGATTCTTGCGTCGGGTATGTGTGCATGGAGTTTGCATGTTCTTTCTGTGCTTGGTGGGTTTCCTACCACAATCCAAAGACATGCAGATTAAGCTAACTGCCATTCCCAAATTGCCCGTAGTGTGTGAATGTGTGTGTGAATGTTGACCGTCCGACCAATGTTGAGGTCCTACTTTTGTGATTGCACAAAATGAGAATAAATACAACGGTCACCATTGGCCTCCACGGTCCCTGGGTGGACTGTTTAGAGATAGAGACTGCGGTTAATAAAACTGTGGCAATGTTGAAATAGAAAATGCATGACAAACTGGTACGAGGAAACAAATTATGCAGTTTTATATTTTATATCTCAAACATTATCACTTAAAAATGTTAAATTAAATATCTCTAATGGTAAACTCCTTGCAGCAGCAATCATATTGTGAGTCCTGTCTGCATCTATAGTGGTGACCATGTACTGTACTGTATGTTTAACCACTTTTTCCTGTTGGCTAGCACATGCTTCAGCAACATGTCTTTCTTCTGTTTAACACGCCAAGAGTGAGTGAGTGCTATTTGTCATTTATTAGATGTGCTGTTATACTGAGATCGTTATACTTACTTTAATAATGTCCAGTGGTCTAGCTTCTACCAACTTTCACCGCCTTTTTCAGTTTAATGTGTTCTTGTAAAAAAGATTTTTTTAAAGTTCCTCTTGAATGTAGCGTGAGCACAACTTTGGTTTTACCCAAACCTCCTTCTAGAAGCTTTTTATAATGAAACTTGCTGTTCAACACACCTGGTGATGTTTCCTCAGTCGTTTTATTATCCGTGTTAAGCATGTCATTATCACACGCAGCTGGGTAACCGCCTTGGTGACTATGGAAAGCCATTACGGTCAAACTCGATCATATGTATAATTTGCGTAAAAAAATAGCAATGCGTTAAAATTTCTAGATTGCTTTAAGGTGTTAATACTGACAGCCCTATTGCAGTTTGTGCAGTTTTGCAAGGAAATTGCAGGGAATTATAAGGAGGTTTTGCTGAGCATGCAGAACCACCCACAGTTCTTATGAGGATTTTGTTGCATCTGCTTCTTTTTCGTGCAAAACTCAGAAGCATCCTTCTTCTGTCTCAAAAATTTTCACTTATATAATATGCTGCTTTTTTTTGCATACAAATATCAGAAATGCAAATCAGAAATGTTCTTGTACTGACTTAAGTCATACAATAAGAGAGAGAGAGAGAGAGAGGTAGTCATTGAGCACACACCCTTATCCAGAAGTACTTACATTTGTATTTCATTATACATGTGAGCAGTTGAGGGTTATGAGCGTTGCTCAAAGGCCCAACAGGTACAACTTGGCAGAATCTGTGAACAATGTCTTAGTCCTGTCAAATGCTTTAACCACTGAGCTATCCCAGCTCAGGGGTTGATATACAGTAGGTAGTCAAGGCGGGATGTCTATTACCGTCGTGCTCACTATGTCGGCAAAACAGCAACGGCCAAAATAAACCAGTCGCAATTCAAAGTAATTTGTGAAATGACTGCCAGGTGGCGCAAATGGGCATTTTGCAAAACAGCTGCAATTAAGGCAGTTTTTTAAATTGTAAATAGAACTTAAGTCATAATAACGTCATAACAATATGTTGTATTGTAGAAATACTAAAATTATGATAATTTCCACATCCGAGCACTTTATCCAACAAACATGAAAAATCATAACCACACAACGTTGAGTTAAAAAACATTGGTTTAATTTTGTTTAGACAGACTCCCTGTTTTTTTTATCTTTTTATTGTTATTAATAAGGGTGACAGAAAAAAGCACAAACAACAACTCAAAGGTTTGCAAAATACATTTTATTATTTTGACAGGAATTTAATTTGTTATAGTTTAAGACATCGAATTTTAAACATAGAAATGACTAAAACAAATGGAGCGAACTTACAGAATAAAAATTTGAATGAATCAAATGTTTTAAATAATAAAACACAAATCATGAAAGATGATAAAAAATGTAATCAATAAAAAGAACCAACCATGTAAAAAAAAAGTTTTAGAACTGACAAAATGAAATAAAATCGAGCAAAAACTATATAAACGTCGGTGTGCAACAGTGATCCTCGGTGAGCGTAGAAATTTGTTCCAGCAACCAAGCAGATCTGGCCGCCCTCGTTTCTGAATCATCAGTGACTCAAGAAGCTCCGTAGTGGGAGGAGTAAAAGTAATGATGGCAGCTTGTAATGGATGCTGTGGCTGAAGTCATCATTTTCTTTCATCATTTTGTTTTGTTTAGCACAGACCCTCACAGGATCCTCACAGGACATCAACAAGGCCCTGTGTCTGAGCCAAGCTCAGCAGTGGATGGCTGTCAAAGAGACGTTTGACAGTGTAATCTTTGCTGACAAAACAGCTGTGGCTTTGGAGCGCTTTGCGTTGATGTGTTACAAAAAAAGGGGTCAGCACGTAATGAAACCTAAAGCCAAGCATTCCATTGAACTTCATTTTTGGGGGACGATATCCCATCAGGCACCAGGACCCATAGTTGTCTTTGAAGGTTAGTTCTATATGCAGTTAGTTCTATACAGCACATTCTTACTTAACTAGATACAGTAGCTGAATAGTTAATGAATATGACTGAATTTCGACTTGCTATAAATTTACAGGAATTATGGACTGGCATTATTACGAAGAAAGCGTAATAAACTCCTCACTGCCGTCATACATTCATCAACACTTTAAACGACCTCATTGCTTCTTCCAAGGTAAAAAATAACGAGCTTATGATATTTTGTCATTTCTGTTAGCGGAATATGTGTCTGAGAGTGTTCATAAATCAATGTGTTTTATAACTTTTTTTTTTTAATTTACGCTACAGACAACGACCCAAAACATACCGAGTAGGAAACCCGAGGAGGTTTCTTACGCCCTGCGTTCCATTATTTTAGATGAACTTGTTTATGAAATGTTCACATGACAATTCCCTCTAACTTGTATTCCTTACAATCAGGTCTCCTGATCTCAACCCGATAGAGATGGTTTGGCACTCGCTGAAGGAGTTTATCAGATATGAGGCTAAGCTACAGAACAAAGCTGAGCTTCTTCAGGCCATTGTGACTTTCTGGAGAGATCGCTTGACCAAAGTTGCATGCAATAAATATACTGTATATATCATCTTCAGAAGGTTTTGCCGGCGGTGGTACTAGGTCCTAGGCTGCCAAGTTGTCTTTGAGCAAGGCCGTTAACCCTCAACTGTTCATACATACAGAGCCTATGACTGTATACACACGCCAGTGCAGAATAACAAAGCATGATGTAATAGAGTAAAAACTTTATTTATATAATTCCCTGGAGTTTCCATGTTCTCTCTACATTTGGTGGGCTTCCTGTGGGTACTCCAATTTCCTCCCACAGTCCAAAGGCCTGTGGTGTAGGCTGTTTGGCATTTCTAAATGTCATTCATTTTTTTGTAGTCTATAATTTTGTGCATGAGTGCATGTTTATGCCCTGCCACGGGTTGGCACCCATTCAGGGTGTACCCTGCCTTGTACCCCTGACCCTAACCAGGATGAATGAATAATAACATTGGAAGTCTTCAAGCATCAATTCAAAGACATTTTATGCCATACTGCAAAAAAAAAAAAAAAACAGAGGTTGTGGCTGCTAACTAATGAATTATTTTAATTAATTGATTATTTAATCAAGTTATACATCTAGAATTGGGCACTAAAATAAATAATGGCAAAATGAACATCACCAGGCTCTAAATATCATTCTGGTTGATTTTCTGCAACTCATTGCTTCAGACATCTTGACTTTTTAAAGTGAAGTATGTACTACATGGGCAGAGAATGTTGAATAGGTTGACAGTATTTCTCCAAATAAAATAGAGGGTCAAAAACTTGATTATAATTCACAGATATTAAGTGTACGTATAGGTGATGATTTCAGCAGTTTCATGGCAACAGAAACCTGATTACTGTCTTATTCTGCGTTAAGACTTGCAATACCAGTCAAAAGTAAGTGGTACATGTAAGTTTTGGTCTTGCTTTCCTGTAATAGTCTTCATAAGAGCCAGTTTCATCATGGTGCTTGATGGGTTTTGCAAATGCACCAGTATTGCCTCTTGACAATACTGTTCTTGCAACAACAGCTGACCTTCATGTCTTAAATGTTATTTCATAGTTTTGAAAAGATCCAGTTAGAGAATGTAAGAAAATAAATCCAAACTTGTGTCCATCCTTTTGACTGGTGTTTGCAAACTTTTGACAGTTACTGTATATTGCAGTAAGTTACCTGCTTCTTATTAATAAAGTAGTTCCATGAAAAAAAAATGCAATGAATGTAGCTTTCTAACAGTATTTCAGTTCTCAGTGTCAACACAAGTACTTGTATATATTAATGATAGATAGATTGTGTGTATGCTTGTGCTTTGGGTGGGTTGGCAACAAAGTAGCTAAGTCCTTTGTAATATGCTTCGTGAGCATATGTGGCCCTACACAGCAAATTAAATAATGAATGGAGGAATGGATGGATACTTATCAGTTAATATTTTAAAGCTTGTAATATCTAAAATTAGCTATGATTTTACTTGCCGTCTAGTCAATCAGGTTAGTTATTGGAATTTATGCTAATGCAACATTAGCAAAGGCAGTTGGGAAAACAAACTAACTAACAAACACAAAACATATAGATCATGCTGAGGTACTGAGTACCATCATGGCTATGATGTCTTTAGCACTCGGGTGATGTAGGGCTCTACATATAGTTAAATGCCCCAGTGCCGTTACGCTATAGACCTACACTTAGAGTGACACTTACGGTATAGACTGTGGCTTTTCCACTCAAATTCCTCATTTGGAACAAATTTTTGTGTAAAATACTTAAGAATTCTGAAGATGGGCAAGGGAGATGCCTCATTCTATATGAGTCCTTGCATATTGGAACATCTGAAGTAGAGCCAACAGCCAACATGATTATTTTTTTTTTGGTTGTTGTTTTTTTTTTTTTATACTGCATCAATTAAGTTGACAGGATGCTGAAAATACTGAATAAGAAATGAGAAATAGAAAAATTTATTTGAATTTTTATGATTTTTGAATATTCATCAAAAAAAAAAAAACATAATCAAAATCATCTGATCAAAGGGGGCCTTACTAGTAGACAAATGCAACCTCAAATGAACAAAAGCATAAATATTTTTCACTGTGATATTAATTATTTAAATAAAATGATGCCAAATAAACATGTGTATACACACCCACTCACCAAAGTGAGCACACAACTCTAATTTCTGCCAACATTTTAGTATATCTTCTCAAAGGACAATACAATACGATCCGAACCCTGGATTGCGAGTAACGTGGTTTACGAGTGTTCCGCAAACCGAGCAAAGATTTTAAATACATTTTTAATCGGAAACCGAGCAAGTATTAGTTTACGAGTGCCGAGTATCGTCTATCACACATGCGATTCTTATTTTGACACCGAGCGGCAAGTGATGACAACTGAGCCAATGATTTTTCTCTCTTTTGCGCTGCAGAATTATGGGTAATCGTTTCCCTTCTGACGCAGACTTTACTCATGTGTATTTTATGTGTGTTGGAGGAGGTTTAAGACGAGGCGAGGGGCTAATTCCACACACACGCATAAATACACGGCGCCTGTGCGCACAAACAGAAACACTTATCTGTCTGGATTTATTTTTACTTTTACTTTTTTAAAATGTTAAGTGCAGGTTAATTTGTTTTATTTTTACTTTATATATTGTATGAATTATTTTTATGTGTTCATTGTTTTGAACTGTAGAACGAATAATTTGAGTTTTCATTATTTCTTATGGGAAAAGTCTATTTGGTTTACGGGTCTTTTTGGAATACGAGCCTGCTTCCGAATTATGCTCGTAACCCAAGGTTCCACTATACTATAGAAATAAAACTTGGATATATTTTAGAGTGCGGCTTGTATAACAGTATAGCTTTACTGTCCTCTGAAAATAACTCAATATACAGCCATTATTGTCAAAATAGCTAGAAACAAAAATGAGTACACCCTAACTGATAACAGTGGTACATCTTTAAACATGCAAAGTCACAAGTCCTATTCATCATGTTCATGTGTTTGTCAGTGGCCAAGTATGTATATATGATAATATTATATCAATATAATGTACATCATGCATTTTTTTTCTTTAACTGAAGTGCGTATACACACACAAATATACTGCCTTCCCCCACTATATCAAAGCACTCTCAGTGAGTTACACTAAAACAGACTAATACACAGTTTAAGAAGCTATGTTGAAACAGTGCTTTAAAAACATCTGAGACTACATTTCATCTGTTACAGTGTCTCTAGCGGATATCCTTCAACTCTCTCGCAAACAAATATAAGGTGGAGTGTGGAAGTGAGAGAGGTAGTCTGACATGAACTCCTATGTGGGCAGCCACTGGGTAAGCAGGCTGTCTGGAGCAGCTGTCAGCATCATGTGACATTACCACCAGTATGTCACTTATAATAATGTGTCTCTGTTAAAAAAGAGGGCAAGGGGTTTATGGGAACACAAAACAACTCCTGTCATAACAGATGACTAAACTGTGAGCTCATTACTCCTACTACAGTATGTAATAGTATTTTGTGAAAGTAAAAAAAAGGAAACCATATAAATATTAGTGGTGTCATAAATATTCTTTCACACTGTGTTTACTCACTTTACCATATCAATGCATAAGTAAATCAAATTGACAAATATATACATGCAGAGCTATAACAACCAAATGTTTTAAAATGTTCCTTTAAAAAATCACTTCCTTTCAATTTCACTTTAAACTTCTTCAGTAAATTATGAACTCAATTTTACAAATGGACTCTCAGTATCTGACCACTTTACTGTATAAATTATTTTTATGACTACTTGCCCCAGGTCCACCTTTTTTTTTTTAAGAAGCAAAATGAGGAATTCAAGCTCCTGGTCTCTATGGGTATCCTGCACTTGTAGTTTCAGACTGTGGGAAACCTTTATATCTACAAAAAAAAAAAAAAAACGCTTATTCTTTTCCCCCTCTCATTATATCTGCTTTCCAACATATTCAAATACATCTGAAGTGTCAGAAAAGACTGTGTGGTACATTTTCTTTTATGAAGAAGGAAAATCTGATTTATTGGGGGGGAAACGATCATTTTCTCAGGGAACAAATGAGATTGCTGCAAATTGCACATATTAAAAAGTACAGAACAATATGCTATTTTA
Organism: Clarias batrachus; assembly: GCA_003987875.1. Classification (NCBI taxonomy): domain Eukaryota; kingdom Metazoa; phylum Chordata; class Actinopteri; order Siluriformes; family Clariidae; genus Clarias; species Clarias batrachus. Next base: position 722,917 of record QMIH01000184.1, read on the forward strand.
TCATACAACCCGATTTCTGGCTGCAGTTTGTCGCCAATGATAATAAAAGATTATCGTCAATCACTATTGTTGAGTGCTAAATGTAGCACATACTAATTTAAAGTATATGAAGGATATAAAATATTAAGGACTGGAACAACCAAGGGCAAGCCGATGTTATCATGATACCTACTGTAGATGCAGATTTGATTTGTGCTGCATTTTTTTAAATAACAAAAGTAGTATAACAGTTACAGTATACAGTAGTATAACAATCTAATAAATATTCAGATTCTATACTATTATTATTATTATTATTATTATTATTATAATTATTATTATTATTATTATTATTATTAATTAAGAGATTATGTTACACACTAAAAAAATGCTGGGTTGTTTTTACTACTCAAACGCTGGGTTGCCTCTGTTGGGTAATTTTTCTGGGTTATTTACAGTGAATTGGATACGTTTTGATTAACCCAGCTTGCTGTGTTGGAGTTGGATTAGCTAGTGACAGCTGACATCACAGACAAGACCGCCCCTCCCCCGAAGTTCACCGGTGTATTCAGTGGCTGTGTCAACTTCATGTCTGTTTTTTGGTCTTCCTCCTCGAGCATTTAAAAGAAAATTTAAATGTTAAATACAAGATGTGTATACACACTTTCATTCACTTATGACTGAATTTGTTCACTGTATGTTACTTTTACCGTGTTAACGTTACACTGAAACTTTCAGCCTGCTCTGTGCTATTACATGCTAGTTTATCTGACAATGGCTGCTAGTTAGCCAAACCAAAGAACCCCACCTGTGTATGAAAGAAACTGCAAAAATGTCTGAGCTTTTTAGCTTTCTTTGTAGAATGCTTGCAGGGTGTATGAAGGTGGTTGAGTGATGAATGAAAGCTAAACTGTTAACTGTAGTGCCAGCATGATGCTAGCATTTAGCTAGGTTGCTAGCGTTAGCAACCAGATATAAAAAGCTGACATGTTACAAAACACTAATCTTCTTACAAATATGCATACTAGCCAACCCTCTCGATTTTTCCATAAACTTTTACTTTCTTTAATTTCTTTCTTTCTAAGGTTAAGTTTGGGTTGTCAGTTTGGGTTGTTTTTAACCCAGCATTTTTTAGGGTGTACAATTCATTATGTTTGCAAACAGGACGCTGTACGAGGGCCTTCCTGTAGGATTATAGAGTAATTGCAATTTTAATTTTGTTTTTCCATGTTCTTTACAAAATAAACCTTGGTTGCTGTGGAAAATCATGTTAATTATAGATTCATGCAGAAATATATACATGTGTATAAAATGTATGTGTACAAGTTATTCATTTTACTCTTTACTGTAATTAAAATTAATACATTTCGCTGCTGACATGGATTCGCACGGTGCTAGCAACATTCTATTGAGATTTTTGTCCACATACAGTACAGTAGTCATGGTCGTATCATACAGTTGCTGCAGATTTGCTGGCGGCACATCCATGTTGTGTATTTTTCATTCCACTACATCCGAAAAATGCTTTAGTGGATTGGGATCTCTTTACTGATGATGCCATTTAAGTGCATTGAACTTGCCATGCCATGTTCACAAAACCAGTTTAAGATGATTTTAGTCTGCACTATCCTATGGTCATAAAGCATGGACTGTTGATATAGAGCAGGATAGACATTAGCTAGATATTTTTATGTTGTTTTTATGTTGCCCTGACCCTACCATCCAAATGTCATAGCAGAAATCGAGACTCATCTGGACAGACAAGTTTTTCAATTTTCTACCGTCCAATTCGGTGACCCCATGGAAATTGTCTCCTGTCAAATTGTAGCCTCAGTTTCCTATTCTTAGCTGATACAGTAGGAGTCACCTTAATGTATGTGGTGTTCTGCTGCTGTAGTCAATATTCCTAAAGGTTTGACATGTTGTGCGTTCACACATGCTCGTCAGCATACCTTGGTTGGAAGAGATGTTATTTGAGTTACTGTTGTCTTTCTGTCACCTCAAACTTGCCATTCACCCTTGACCTCTGGCATCATCAAGGCAATAGAACTGCCACTCACTAGACATTTTCTCTATTTCAGACCATCTCCTGTAAACTCTTGTGATGGTTGTGCGCGAAGATACCAGTAGATCAGGGGTAGTAGAACTGGGGAACAGACAGACCCACCACATACAAAGTCATTTAAATCACCTTTCTTCTCCATTCAGATGCTGTCTTTAAATTTCAGCAGGTCATCTTGACCATGTCTACATGAATAAATGCATTAAGGCGCTACTACAGTACAGTTTGCTGATGAGATATTTGTTTTAAAGAGCAGTTGAATAGGTGTACCTACAGTAAAGAAGTGACGGCCGAGTGTATATGTGTACCACAATCACAGCACTCCCATTACCCTGACGTTACCTGCCATTATTATATTTTGAGCTGCCAAAAATGAGCTTTTTAGTAGATGACTTTCAAATTGTAAAGCCCACGAAATGAGATTTTTTGACACTCCAGCCACTCAGAATATCAATGCAATTCAGCATTATTTCTATGCAAAAAGTTTCTTGGTGGGCTAATATAAAATAAATGCAAGTCAAACGGAGAAAGCAATATAATGGTGAATAGCTGGAAACAGAAAATATTCTGGATCGCAGAAATGCGTATATCACAGGATATAATGGAAACAAACAAACCAAAAACAGTGACTGTGTGTTTCAAAGCTTTGCTATTGCCCTGCTTTGATTTCATCTTAAAGTTCACACCCAATGTTCAATCACACACACACACGCGCACACACACACACACACACACACACACACAGAAAAGAACGTCATGAGAGCAAGTCTCAGCACAGAGGGAGACTGTACAATATGTTTTCCAATATGGTGTGATGAGTGAAGTGTCATTTGTAAATTGTTCCGTATCAGATCTGCCTTATTGATTTCTGTCCGTCAAAGTGAAAACATTGTGCTGTCTGGATCTTTATACTCTGGAGTGGAATTATTACTTTTTCTTCAGTTCATGGATATTTCATTTCTTTTTCTCCTTCTCTTCCAAATGCATTACCAGCTTCCCGAAGAGAGGTAATATGCTCTGGTCATGTCAATCATATGAGGCAAATGAAGTCTCGGTGCCAGTATGAACTATCAATGTGACAAGCTGTTCTTACACTGTCCCACTCTAGGCAATAGAGCATCTGTTGAGGAAATGACTTGGTTCTTGTTCCAATTCAGACAACACAAAACAATTAAATCTGTTTCAGAAATAATTGAGAATGACAAAGTGACAAGCGGTGTAATTAATGATATGGGCAACACCAGTTATGCATTTTATCAAATATTTTATACATGAATATAATGCATTTGGCAGCCCAGCTTAGGCCCATAGCAAACCTCAATTTGATTCCATTCTGCAGGAATTATTAACTTGTCTGGCACAAATAAAGGGACAGACAGACAGACAGACAGACAGACAGACAGACAGATAGATAGATAGATAGATAGATGGATAGATGGATGGGATGAATGGATGCATATTTTAAAGCTTGATTCTAGGAACCTTTCCTTTGCAGCACCAGATAAGTCAAAATTAAGAAGAAAAAGAAAAACCTCTGCAAGACAAACAATTGCTGCATCAAATGGTAAACATCATTAAAAAGACATTAATATACATTAACAAAGAATACATTTTCAACACAGCTATTCATCAAATGTCATTAATTAAGTAAGAACATCAGCATCTCTAAATTTGTTGCCATGGTTTCAGACAGAAAAGGGTGGGTTGTTTCTTTCAGGCTAGAGTTGAGAAAATGCCTCAAACAGAGCACTTTATGTATCTTGGGATCTTGTCCACAAGTGAGGACAGACTGGATCGAAAAATCAGCGGACAGATCGATCCAGCATCAGCAGATATGTGGACATTGTACTTGTCTGCTGTGGTGAAAAGAGAACTGAATAAAAAGGTCTTCGCCCATGGTCACAAGCTTTGGGTCTTGACAAAGAATGGATACAAATATCAGATATATGGTTTGGGCACCTGGATAGGATGCCCTCTAGATGCCTTCCTGAGTAGATGCTTCAGGCATGTCTACAGTAGCAGGGGGAAAAAAAAACAAAAAAACAAGGCAGACCAAGTACTACTGTAGATGCAGAGGTTATACTGTATCTCCTGCCTGACTGGGATTACGTGACTGGGGTTGGCTAGGGGAGGGAAATAGGGAGAAGGTCTGGCATTTCTGGTTAGATTGTTGTTCTAATAACCTGGACCAAGATAAGAGTCATAAAATGAATGGATGGATTGATGGAAAGATAGATGGCATAAAACAGGGGACATTACCAGTGGCAGCCGGTCTATACGGTGCGCAGGGGCACCGCCCCCCTTAAAGTTAGGCAGAGAAGAATGCTCCATTAACATGTAATTATTTAACATAATAATTAATAAAGTCATTTAGTTACAATATTCCGCTGGATTTCTTAATATAATTTATTTGCAATTAAAAAACATCTAAACTGTATTACGCTCATTTGTGTACGCGGGGTGCCGGACAAACGAGTGTCTATGTAGGCACGTACATTTTTGAAAAGCATGTGACCTGAGGCTGAGCCCTGATTGGATTTTGTCAAATCATCCTTCGGGCGCAGCTCTGTGCGCCCCGAATCCTCCCACTTTTGTTTTCAGCGAATCAATATTGTTTTTAAATATTTGGGCTCATGTGATTGGACCATTCTCAACGAGTCTTTTCCAGCACTTTTAATGGCAAGCGGAGCTGCTGACGGGAGACATGTGAGTCATGCTGTTATTTTATGCTAGTACAGTAGTAATGATGCTCAATCACCTGATAAATGGCTATTTCCAGGCAAGCATTAAAAGTTTAATTTGACATTTTTTGCACCAGCCGCCACTGGACATTACTAAAATATATCCAGATTTATAAATATTGTGTTTTAGATGTGTCCACCTTTAACCATGACTTTTTTAGTCACCCATCCTCTAAATTGGTAATCCTGTACATGGCTTCTGGAGGCCTGGAGCCTGTGCCAGGGGACTCTGGGCACAAGGTGTGATACATCCATGGACAAAAACCCAAAGTGGGGATCGAACCCTCGACCCTGGAGTTTGAGGCCACAGTGCTAATGACTATAACGTAGTGGCTTTTAAAAAGGTCCAATTGTATTGTTAAATGCTTTGTTAAAAAAAATTCTACAAATTACAAACAATTCCTGAACTAAGGTTAGATATACTGTAACTGGAAAGGGTGCAAGTCTTTAATACACTTCTCTAATATCAGTGGCTTTCCTGATGAATATATAGTAGTTTCGTCAAGTAGTACTTAACCTTTTCCATTTTAGATTAAGAATTATCACTGCTCATAGAGTCATGTTATTAATTTTGTAAGCATAACAGAAGACAGGTCTCTATACTGTATGTTGAGAAATGCAAACGTACTGTAAGCCAGATAAACAAACAAAAATGCAAAGAAGGAAATTTCCCTATTTAGTACTTCTTTATGGTTGTACAGTACATGTTTAAGCTTAATCTTGGGTAGGACTAGGAAAAAAATTATATTTTTAAAAAAGAAGGGTAATAAGTGAGGAGAATTGAGGATTTTTTCTTTTAATTACCTGATTTATTTTAACGAACTCTCAGAATAGAACATCATTTGGTTAGTTAAGCATGAATTTTGCACTCACTTGCATTCTGAAGCTTGTATTATACTGTAGATCCATTATAGAAGAATTGCCTCTTTGTTTTAATAGCAAACAGCTATTTTGAATAAAATTATAAAAGCATCTAGCTGTGAGTTAATAAATGTCAAGTTGCTAATTGGTAATTATCAGACCACTGTGAATATGTAAGAAACTTTGTGTCTAAGGTAGAAAGCTGTATTAGTAGGCTTTCTGTGTTCATTTGCAGTTGTGTAATGAATCATGTTTGTTGACGTACCCACATTATTTGAATAAATTTGGATTCATTTTAATTACACATAACATTCAGTGAGGTATTCAGATTCGAGTTTCTCTTCTGTAAGGAGCAACCACTTTAAAACACATTTGATATTGTCTAAGACTTTGATAACACTTTTCTCAAATTTGTGTTTGTTTTGTTTTATTTTTCATTTTGTGACAGCACAGGGATATACTTTTCAATAAAATCCTATCAACTCTTTATTGTGTATGCGGGTCCCAAAGTACAGTCAGGACCAGACATGTCATTATGGGCTTAAACAAATATGTAACCCTCATGATTTTGTTTTCAAACTGATTTTTTGTTGTAAAATAAAGTTTCTTTGTTGTTTTGACAACTTTTTTGGCTAAAATGTGCTGGTATTGAATGGAATTCATCACGCAACTTACCTTTTCAAGAGCTTTGGGACTCAATGGCAGCAAAACAGCCCCAAAGCATTAAAGAGACACCGATGCTGTTTCGTGGTGCGGTATGGAGAGTCACACCACGAGATGTTTTAATGTGTGAGTGATCTAACGCAGGGCTTTAGAGGGGGGTCAGTGAACTAGAAGTTTGTGAGAGAGCTTATGACACTCATGGGAGGACCTTTCCGTTTGGAAATAGAATATGGGATTATTAATTAAGGAACTAAAAGGAAACCAAAAGAAAACTGAAAACCCAAAATAAACAGAGTTGTTTCTAGACACTAAAACAATACCAAGAAACTTTTTGTTTGTTTGTTTGTTTGTTTGTTTGTTTATTTATAGTATTCTTCAAAAGGTGATTAATAATGTTGATACACATGTTTTGGATACAAATCTAAATACTAAATAGTTATTGTTTTCTCCAGACTTTTTAAAGAAAAACCAAAACCGTTTATATATCTACTACTACTACTACTAAATCTTCTAAATGTTAGTGCATGTTGTTCCAAATAAAATCGGTCAGTTTGGTTATTGCCTTGACCCAGCTGTAACAGAGTGTAAATACTAGTCTTACTTGTTGCAGCTTGAACTGTAGCCTCTGCTCACCCTGTGTGTGTGTGTGTGTGTGTGTGTGTGTGTGTGTGTGTGTGTGTGTGTGTGTGTGTGTGTGTGTGTGTGTGTGTGTTTGCATGTTTTGCATACGGCATTTGAAACTTCCTGCTGAGCTTTTGTTGAATTTAAGGTAGCTACAAAGTTTTTATTTCATGTTTAAAAATCTCTCTCTCTCACACACACACACACACACACACACACCAGAGAGTATGTATTGATTTTTCAATGACAGGATCCATTTTTTAACTATTTTCTTTTTCAGTCCCTAGCAGAACTAAACTCAAGTAAACTGCCACAGCTTTATAGGAGAGTGTTGCCAATTCAAACACAATTTAAACTTCATGATAATAATAATAATAATAATAATAATAATAATAATAATAATAATAATAATAATAATAATAATAATAATAATAATAATAAAATCTTTTTTCACGATCTCTACTTGGTATGCGAGACATTTCTTCCATTACTTCATGTAGCCCAGACACTTCCATCTATCCACTGCACCCTTATGTTAGTAGAAATGCTTCCTCCACATTATTCTACAATAGAGACCATCTCATCCCTCTCCCCACACTATGGCACACGATTCTACTTTCATCCTATATTGAGACAACTTTGCTTATCTGTTGGCTTTGTAGGATTATTTTACATTTTCCTTTTAGAAGTCTTTCTTTGAATGGATGCATGTAATGCTTTTCATCTTTAAGTACCGATCAGCTCCACTTTAGGAAAAGCCTTGACATATGTAGTTAGTAGAAATGTTCTGCCAGATGAACCCTGACAAGCAATTATATGTGTTACTGCTGGCATGTTTTCACTAAACTGCTGAACTAGCTGAATAGATTTTTTTTTTCACATGACATGTTTTTTAAAAAAAAAAAAGAAGAAGAAGAGAAAAACTGCTGATATTGTAATGACAGTTCTGTCAGCATTTGCATGCACAGAAAAAGGTTTCTGAGAGCAGAGTCACATTTTTACTGTCATAATATGCTTTTAAAATAAGCAACTTCTATTTCACCTTCTTACTAATTTAATTTCAATTTAAATGCATTTCCAATATTCCTTAAGTGATTAGAGTCATTGTTTAGAAATCAGGCACATTAACTATCAATTTAACCATAGTCATGCAATCCACTTTCGCATGCATCTATTTCTAATCACATTTTCCCTTTTTTGTAGTCAGGTTCTGTCTATTTCAGTGTAGTCAATTTCCCTGCCAACCTTATGAAGGTTTTTATATATGCATTCCTCTTTTATGAAATAAAATTACCTTCAGTCATCAGATTCAGTCTGTACAAACACCTGTTGGAGATTTTGGAGCAACATGCTACAGTACACTTTGCACTCATTAAAACTCACAGTCAGCATTCAACAGGATTTTCATTTTGAAGGATCACTCCAGTTCCAGATACTTGTGTATTTCTGTCCAGGCTAACTGAAGGTGCTCAGGTAACTTGTGGTGGTCCAGCATCTAACACAACATCACCCATAACATTAACACCACAGCCAGATGAGCCGTGCAGCATTGATGATCAATTATTAATTATTAATTAAACTGGTGACTGGATCATGGGCTCCCAAGGCTCATGTATGCTTGCGGGGACCAAAGGCCAGCCTGTCAGGTCTTATCTCACAAGAAAGGCACACAATAGAAAGGCACCAGAACATGCGGGTAGGCAAAGAGTTCAAGATTGTTGATCTAGCACCCCAAACATCCCAGATTTCATTCTTATGTCCTGGTACTAGACACCAAAGCATGCCAGAGCTGCCCTGGTAGTGCATGGGGAGCCTACACAATATTAGGCTTAATGTTTTGGATTTTAATGCCAGGGGATTCTAATGGGATCATGGGTAGCTTAGTGGTTGAGGCATTAGGCTACGGTTCAGAAGCACCACAGAGTTGCCACTGCCGGACCCTTGAGCAAGGCTATGAATGTTACCAATAAATCCTAAAACATGCTTAATCTACTGTTGCTGTTGGACTGTGCACACAACTTGACCCAAGTTTTATCCTGGATGTCAGATGGAACCCACCCATTTTTATCCGAGCGTAGGACCAGCACTGCATCCATTATTATGGGATTTAGGCACTGGGGAAGAACTCAACCTGGCCTTCAACATGGCAGAGTCACCAATGCCTAGCAAATGTTGGCCAATTAATTTTTTTTGCAAAATGATGAATGACATGAATAACAGTGATTTTTGTCACTATCACATAACATCCATTTCCTTTTTGTATGCACAGTACAGTATGCGTGCGCACACACACAAACTAGAAGGATGTGACAGGTTTTTTTTTTTTTTTTCAAAACAAATATCAAGCCACTGAAAAGTTAACATATTCATATTTTAACACGTTTTTAAAATAATCATTAAAAATTACAATAATGGAAGCCATTAATGTGAATTACCTGTTAATATGAAAACATTTTTTGAAGTAGTGTGTTAAATATAAAAATGTAGTTTGCCTTGCACTTTGAACCACTTTTAAAGTCTTTACAGGGAATGGAGCACTTAACAGAACTTATGTTAAGGGAACGGTGCACAAGGTTGATTAAAGTCTGACTCACAAGTCACAGATTAATTAAAGAACCGTATGCACATCTGATATCATACAGGTGATCCTTCACCCCAATCTAAAGTCCTCAGCATTCCGGAGCGGGTTTTTCTTCAACATGTCTCTGTACTCTGCTCTGTTGCTTCTTACCTCCATCTTATCTTATCTCCATCCTCATGAGGCACATTAGCACACTCCACTTATCCTTAGAGAGGTTTGTTGTTTTGCATTATTGCGTCAGTCTTTTAGTGTAACTTAAGACCACTTGACAAAACCTTAATGTGGGGAGATGATTTAAGCACACCAACATTGTGGCAGATGGAGAATATTGTGCAGCTTGTTTTTTTTTTTTTTTTTTGAGTGTTTAAAAACAATCTTCATTTAAATAAAATTAAGACTGCTGTAAGTTTAAAGAAGTGAGCAATATTAATGCCACTTCCAGTATCTCCCTGTGTTAAAGCTGAGTCATAATTCAGCTACATTATATTTCAGTGCCTTTACTTCCTGAGTGACTAAAATAGCAGATGCACAGTGGGAAGAAGGTTTTGTATTCTGTAATTGGCTATTATTGATGTAATTATTATTTCAACACAATATATATGTTTTACGCAGTTAGAACTATCTTCGCTATCCAACAATCCTGACAATTAATTTGCACACACATTGGGAGAGCATACTGTGATCTCTAAATGAACTGGAAGGGAAACAAATCATATTTACTGGTGTTTTTGTTTTTATGCTTTCCAGAAATGTTAACGAGGCACTGGATTGACATTAGGCGGCACGGTGGCGTCTTGCACCTCCAGGGTCAGCGTTTGATTCCTGCCTTGAGGCCTGTGTGCATAGAGTTTGCATGTCCTTTCAGTACTTGACTGGTTCCTGATTGTTTCCTACCGCAGTCCAAAGGCTAATTGGCATTTCCAAAATTGCCTGTAGGGTGTGAATGAGCATGTGTGTGTTTGTTCTGAGATGGATTAGCACCCTATTCAAGGTTTACCCCCCCCACCCCTCATGCCCTAAATTTCCTGGGATAGGCTCTAGGCCCCCCGTGACCCTGTGTAAAAGCGGTATACATAATAAGGGAGTAAGTGAGAGTGGATTAACATTAGTGCTTTGCAGTAGGACTCATTGGCAGTGGAGAAAAATGTGCAAAATAGAGGTATTTACCTGTGTGTGGGTCTTCACAAGTGGTCAGATAGGAGGCTCATGGGAAAGAGTGACTGTATGTGGATGATTCCAGTGTTTTAAATAGATCTACCAGTTAATTTAGATCTTGGGATGCGATTTTTATTAAATTCAAACAATATTGCAGAAGTACACAAACAAAAACTAATAATAATAATAATAATAATAATAATAATATAGTCTTTGCATAAAATAAAATTATTGTACATTTCCTACCTATTGCTATCTTAAATCTATCAGCCATAGCATTAAAACCTCATTAACATTATACTAATGTTCTAATGTTTTTCTTAACTCAGGGCTTCTGAGGGGTAAATGAAACAAGAGTTTGTGAGAGTGCTTATGATACACAAAGGAAGACCTCCCCATTTAGAGATGGCATGGGGTTATTAATTAGACACTAATTAGAGCCCTGACTGCGCGAGAACGGACGGGGCTCTGAAAACTAAAACAAAGACGATATCCTCTTGGGGCCTACGCCCTTACCGAGGATTTATAAGAGAGAGAGGGTTTTGTGTTTTGTACACTTTAACCTGAGCGCGGACGCTAAACTAATGCATGTCGCTCTCTCTCTCACTTTCACGCTCTCGCCCGCCGGCATCTTAACAAGGCAGATGCTGGGTCTTTGCCTCTGTCTCTCAACTTTCTGTGTGCTTGTTTTGAAATTTGCGGATGTATCAGGACCCTCAGGCGCACCGCCAGGGGTAGCAGTCTGCGTATCTGTCCGATCCAAACAGTTCCGAGTATTTATGCACTGTAAGACCCGCGTCATTACAACTAACTTATGTTTTAGGTTCTGTTTTTGACATGTGTAGTGGTGTCTGGCACCAGGATGTTGCAGGTGAGGCCTCTGTGGATCTGACTTGCTTGTCTAGTGCATCCCATAGGTGTTCAATCAGATTATGATCTTAGCAGTTTGGAGGCTGGGTCTGCAGACTTAGGGTGAGACTCTTTTCCTGCCTGGCTCCATTCATGGTGAGCTGTGGTGCAATGGGTGTTCTTGTGCCTTTCATCGCTGGACAGCATTTTTAAAAAATTTTTTTATTTTATTTTTTTTTGTGATTTTTGCTGTCTTTTCTGAGAGATTGGACCAGACAGGCTGGCCATTGTTCCCTGTGGGAATGCGTAAGCCTTCAGTGCCCATACTCTTGTCACCAGTTCACTGGTACCTGAATAGTGTTAAGATAAGATAAGATAAGATAAGATAAGATAAGATAAGATACCTGTTACCTGTTAATGAAATCCAATCCTGTTTCAGTCCTCAATAACCTCTGTTAGAAATCTATAAATATCTTTTTTATAGTCAGGCACAGCAGAATACTAAGAGACAGGCATGGAATATAAAGTCCAATCCAATTATTGCTCAGCCATGAGGGTTAGTAAAAAAATGTGAACCAAAACTGAGGTATGTATTTGATAAATGCTTATAAAGAAGCAAAAATGAAACAGTTACACACCTTTGCCTGCCTGGCTACATTCGTAGTGAGCAGTGGTGCACACTGAGTGTTCTTTTTTTTTTTTTTTTTGGTGACTTTTCTGAGGGATTATATAATCATGTCACCAGGTTACTGATACTGTACCTGTATAGTGTTAAGATAAGATAAGATAAGATAAGATAAGATAAGATAAAATATACTTTTATACGCCATACAGTGGGGACATTTCCTTGTTACAGCAGCAAAGAAAACATTATGCAAATAGAAAGTAGGGGCAGTACAGTGTATGAATACAAAAGAAAAAGAAAAACAATAGTATAGTGGCACTTTAAAAAAAAAATTGCATTACGTCCAACAAATGTTAAGACTGACCTGTATATTTATTATCCAAAGCAAGCAGTCTAGATTTCAGGTCTGTAGAAAAAAAACTTAGACATCAACAACTTTATTATGATAATTTTATTAAATTAATCCTAATTTAATGGGTGGGTAAATAGCTTCTGAAGACTTCCCCAATAGCTAATATCTAATCCTGTTGATCATTGTGTAAGTCGCATCAGTGTCCTCCCCTCTAAGTTTATTGTTTCTGAATTGTTCATTTTGTCTTATTGATTTTAGATTATCCCCTTTTTGCAGATGATTTCGTGTGATCCAACGGATGCTTTGGAATCTGACAATGATTAAATGTTTCCCTTATATAAAATCTTACACTTTTAAAATAATGATACATAAATATACAGGTTTAGTGTGACTTCACCACATGTGTACCACATCTTTTAAAGGTTGCAATTCTGAATAATGTGTTTTGAATGCCTGATAGCAGACATTAGCAAGGACAGAAACTTTTAAAGTGGGCAAATGGGACTACTGCCATACAAAAACACACGACACACTGGGTGTTCTTGTGCCTTTCATTGCTAAACGCCATTTTTTTAGTGACTTTTGCTGTATTTTATGAGGGATTATATACTCCCGGTACCAGTTTATTGATTGATACCTGCATACACAGCAAATTTTCCAGTGTTACATAGTGTAGAGTGCTTTTGAGTTGACTAGTGTCAAAGGGGGTGTGGTTTCTTCACTGAAAGTGTTGACTGAACTCTGATGGGCGTGTAGTTTTAGGGAGTTACCTCAGGTGCACTTGTTCAGAGTTAATTGAACAATCACGCGCCATCTTGGAACAGCACATGCAATGCAGTTTGAGCTCCGATATAAGTAAGGTAAGTTTCTTTATTGAACTTTTTTAATAGATGACCAAATAATACCACCAAATGCTGAACAGAAAAAAATATTAATTTATCCTGCATTGTGAGAATATGTAATATTACCATGCTAAAAGCAAGCTAAGACAGATGAACATTGCATAAAGAAGTTAATGCTACCTTAATGATTACATAAAATATCCCTTTTCCCAACATTAACATTACAGAGCATGAAACTTAAAGAAATAGCACAATATAGCATAAAAAATGAAAATCTTTCTACTAGTAACTAACTTTTGAATTTTAAGCTTAAGTTAGCTAGTTGACACGCTAGCTAGGGCCTAGCCTTATTTTAATTGCTAAGCTCAGAAAATATTCTGAAAAATATAAACTTTTAAACATTTTAATTTACAATCATTCATCAAAATGCTGCTAAAACTGAGATTTTAATAATTCACATCAGTTTACCAATATATGACAATATTTTTCTTTAATAGGTGAATGGTCTGTTTACAAATAAAAGCGAGTCGTGATTTAACGAGGAGTTGTGCTAATGTAATTTTGAGCTTGTTTAACAGTGTGAATGAAATTTGTTTGTGAAATGTATGTATTTTGCAGTCAAATGCAAATTCTGACCATCAGATGGAGCTCAACTCTCCATATTTGGCGAGTCTCACACTGCGGTGGAAGATGACATTCTTCTTGAGCTGGATGAAGCCAATCCTGACTTGTGTCTAACAGTTCAAGACAAAGATCAATCTGGTGTGTCTTAATAATTGAGTTTATATAAGCAAGCAATGGATGTTTAATTTTGAAATGCAAATCTTATGTTAAATAATATAATGCCATGTTATTCATCTGGAGTTTTTTAGGCGAGTCAAGTTCTAGTTCCCTTACAAATACCCTGTACCGCTCAAGTGAAGGAGATAGCCATGTTGAATGAGTGGAGAGAGGACGGCATTAACTTGTCCCACAAATAATTCAGACATAGAAATTGCAAAAAANTAATTATTTTTATGTTGTGATTCAGTCAAATCAATATCATGGAAGAAAAAATGGTAGTATTTTACTCAGTGTTACTTAAACTAAAAAAATCTGGCCACAGTATAACAACTCCTTTCTTATTTCTTTTCTTTGATTAGATGGTCAGAGATGCTTTGCTGACAAAAACAGGTGGACAGGATGTGTTGGAAGAATACACGGCAAACTCTTCTCTGAAGCACAGCACCAGGAGGCAGCTTGTCAATATTCTGGTTGCTCACATGATTGAGATTAGGAGAGCCAAAATGAATGTAATATGTGACTGAGCACCCAAAGGTTTAAAAAATAAAATGTTTTTTGCTACAGGTTTGGTCTTCAGAATGATTTGTTTTGGAAGTCTACTTTAGCCAGCTTTGACATATTTGAGGAAGGGAGGAACACACTAACTGGTGATATTAAATGACAGATTGTTGAATATTAAACACTAATGATGAAAATGTGTCTATATAGTGTCAAATACACTAACTTGATATTAAATAACATATAGTGTTGGATATTTAACACTAATGGTAAGGAAGTATATGCCCATGTAGTGTAAAACGCACACTAAATAGTAACTAACTAAAAAGTAAATAACACTGAGAGTGTTGGATATTTAACACTAATGATGCAAATGTGCACCTATATAGTGTAAAAAACACACTTTACGGTGTTGCAAAATAACACTGTGAGTGTTGGCAACTTGACACTATAAAAGTGTTAAAATACTAACACTTTGGCCAGTGTTAAATTAACACTGACTAGTGTGGACCTATATAAACACTGGGCCACTGTTACTTTTAACACTGTGGGAGTTGATTTAACACCAATCATTTTGCTGTGTAGAGTTAAGATAAGATAAGTTAGCTTGTGCTAATCATATATATGATCATACATACACATTAAATAAAACAGCATAAACATTGAAATTATTAAGAAAGCAAAGACCTTGACCAAAACCTACGTTTGCACATGTAGCAATTCTCCCAGTGTGGCATTTTATTAAACTGGAAAAAAAAGATTGGCATTGGAAAGGATTGTAGAAGCTATATAATACTATGCAGTCCAGTTTCAGTCTTCAATAACCTCTGTTAGAAATCTATAAATATGTTTTCATGGTCAGGCACAGCAAAATACTAAGTGACAGGCATGAAATATAAACTCCAATCCAATTGTTGCTCAGCCATGAGGGTTAGTTGAAAATAAACAAACTCGAGAAAAAAAAGTGACCCAAAACTGAGCTATGTATTTGATAAATGCTTATGAAGAAGCATATGTGAAACAGTTACACACCATGAGAGTGTGCATCGTAGCGATTTTGGCCATAAGGACACATACAGTACACTGCAATGGCACATACAATACAAATGTTGCTGCTGACAATATTTCAGGATCCGATGGAAACAATGAGCTGTGATAAACATATTTTCTTTTATAGATTCCACTACATGAACAATATAAATTCATGGGCTACTAAAATAAAGATCGTTTTTTTTTTCTATTTCTTCAAAACCATTTGCTTAATCAATAAAAAAAATCTTTCCTTGTATTCAGACAAAGAAATCTAATTCTAGTCTTATTTATAAGTCTGTCTTATTTATACACCATCCATCCTTTCTTCCTTTCGTCCTCCCTCCCTTCCTTCCTTCCTTCTTTCCTTCCAGTCTGTTTGGAAAGAGTTTCACTTTGCATGCATGTTGATATGTTTTAAAGTTCATAAAAAAATAAATAATAAAAAAAAAACATGTCTATGTAAAGGATTTTTTTTAAAGATGCTGACAAGTATTCTTTAAGTTTTATGCACATCAATTATAATGAGCAACATCTGTTTTTAATATTTTTAAGCAGAACTGAATCCCTAGATATTTAAGCATCAGAAATTGACAGGGCTTAAAAGAGCATCTGTTCATTTAAAAAAGCAATCATATGGACAGTCATGTTGTATGAAGCTGAGCAGAGATTTTTCACAAAAAACTTTCAAAAAAGATTTTCTTGTAATCTTTACTTGTACAGTATTTATTTAAATGTTAGTGTATTTACTTACATCTACTTATTACATACATACAGTACATACATGCATGCATACATATTTACATACATATACACATACATGCATATCCTTACCAAACACTACATTAAGTCCAACTGCTTTTTAACACAAATACCTAATCAGCCAATCAATGCTGTGAGGGAATACAGTACTTACTTGGCACACTTCGGGCCCCTTATTACCCTAAGATTGTTGCTGACCGTGTTTACCTCCTTATGATGACATTATACTCGGCTTTTGATGGCTTCTGTATGACCACAGGATAACATGCCATATCACAAGTCTAACATCATCTCAAACTGGATTCTTGAACATGACAATGAGTTTAGTGTATTCAAATGGCCTCCACAGTCACCAGATCTCAATCCAAAAGGCCTCATGTGGGATGTGGTGGAACGAGAGATTTGTATGATGTATATGCATCCAAATAATCTGCAGCAACTGTGTGATGCTATGATGGTAATATGGACCAAAATGTTTCCAGCACTTTGTTGAATCCTAGCCAGCTTTGAAGGCAAAGGGGTGTCCAACCCAGTAGTACCAAGATCACCAAGTGACTGTTGAGTGTACTGGATACAAACTAAAACAGTTATTCAGTGGCATGAGTAAATATGAAGAGTAAATAAAAATAAATTTGTACCCAATGCATTATTCATCACTTAAGTCCTCTATTAGTTTAGTGTGTTCTTGCCATTTAATGCCATTTAATGTGACCTACTGTATGTGTGTGTGTATATATATATATATATATACAATCACTAATATATATATTAGTGATTGTTTTATTGAAAAGATGTTAACAGAGTCTCTCTTGGAAATCGACAAAAAAGAACAATATTTTCAGCAAACATTGGTGCATAGTTACTTTTTATGTCATAAATTGAACAAAGATAAAAAATAAAAACATTATTGCAGCACTGTGCAAAAGTTTGAGCACCCTACATAACCAGTACTTAGTAACACCTCCTCTGGCAGATATTATAGCTTGCAAACGCTTTTTTAGCCAGCTAAATGTCTTTCAATTCTTTTACTTGGGATTTTCTCTCATTCTTCCTTGCAAAAGGCTTCTAGTTCTGTAATATTCTTTGGTCGTCTTGCATGCAGAGCTCTTAAGATCTACCCACAAATTTTCAATGATGTTTAAATCAGGGGACTGTGATGGCCGTTCCAAAACCTTCAGCTTGCGTCTCTTGAGGTTTTCCATAGTGGATTTCAAGGCGTGTTTAGGATCATTGTCCTGTTGTAGAAGTCATCCTCTTTTCAGCTTCAGCTTTTTTACAGATGCTGTGATGTTTGCTTCCAGAATTTGCTGGTATTTAGTGGAATACAGTACTTACTTGGCACACTTTGGGCCCCTTATTACCCTAAGATTGTTGCTGACCGTGTTTACCTCCTTATTTTGTTTACCTCCTTATATTGTTTACCTCCACTTTGAATCCATTCTTCCCTCCACCCGTGCAATGTTTCCTATGGCACTGGCTGCAACACAACCCCAAAGCATGATCAATCCACCCCCATGCTTAATAGTTGCCAAGGTGTTCTTTTCATGAAATGTTGCTGCTTTTTTCTCCAAACATGCCTTTGCTGATTGTGGCCAAAGAGTTCTGTTTTAACTTAATCAGTCCACAGCACTTGTTTCCAAAATGCATCAGGCTTCTTTTGATGTTCTGTTTCATACTTCTGATGTTGGAGTTTTGGTCTTATGGTATTGTTTTCTTCTGCTGACTCTTCCATGAAGGTCTTGTCTGTGTAAGCATCGCTGCACAGTGGAATGGTGCAACACGACTCCTGAGTCTGCTAAATCTTCTTGCAGGTTTTTGCAGTCAAAGGGGGGTTTTGATTTGTCTTTCTGACCAGCATACGAGCAGTACTCTCCAAGAGTTTTCTTGGTCTTCAATATCTCATCTTGACCACCACAGTTTCCCTGAACTGCCATCTCTTAATTACATTTCTCACTGTGGAAACTGCAAACTGACAACGCTTTGCTATCTTCTTGTAGCCTTCTCCTGTATTGTGGGCATCAACACCCATGGCACAAAGTTTGAAGGGTCAAAATATTTGTAAAGCGTTAAAATTGACATTTACTAATGACGGCTGTTGCCATGCATCATATCTAACGAGCTGATTAACCTTGTAAAACTGAAACCTTGTGAAAAGAATCTGAGACTCTGGAACTCTTAGGGTGCACAAACCTTTGCACAGTGCCACAATAATGTTTTATTTTTTTAATTTTTGTTCAATTTATGGCATAAGAAGTAACTATGCATGAATGTTTGCTGAAAATATTGTGATTTTTTTCAATTTCCAAGAGAGATCATGTTAACATTTTTTCAATAAAAAAATCACTAAAATCTGTTATTTATCAATGGGTGCCTAAACTTTTGCACAAGACTATATGTACTTTATATGTATATAAGAAAAAATGGATGCCTTCAAACAGAACAGTTTGTATTTGAATGATAAATGTGTTTTTTTTTGCTAGAGGCTAGAGACTGCAAGATTATTATCTAAGCATGCCAGTTCATCCCTGGAAACTGAGACCACCATGCCTAGAGTAGAAACAAAAAAACAAACAAACAAACAAACAAAAAAGAATGCTGATTGTTTAGTTTGTTAGAAATATATATCTGCAGGGTGAGTATCATTGCATTGATAAATATTGTGGCCCTTGTATGTGGTTGGTACATGATATTTTTATTTATTTGTATCTGACATGTACAGTATATTTTCTTTAGTAATAATAATAATAATAATAATAATAATAATAATAATAACAATAATAACAGAAAAACAACAACAACAAATAAACATTTTCTTTTAATTAGACTAGACTAAACTTTGTGAAACTGACCAGACCATTCCTAAACATGAGTTAATTGATTTTTTTATCCATTAGCACTAAATGAAACTAAAGGAACGAGTGTTAATGAATGTTTTCTGCTTTTGTTCAAAGAGCTTCATGTCTGATCACTCACTC
Source organism: Clarias batrachus (assembly GCA_003987875.1). NCBI lineage: Eukaryota > Metazoa > Chordata > Actinopteri > Siluriformes > Clariidae > Clarias > Clarias batrachus. Next base: position 742,295 of record QMIH01000184.1, read on the forward strand.
ATACATTCCACAAGTAATTATTTGATACATTTTTTTGCTTTTATAACATTCTGTACAATCTCAGATTAATAGCTAACTTTATTATTTACAAACAAACAAAACAAAGAAACATAATGTGCCTGTTATTCTTATGTGTATTTATGTAGATCATATTATCTGATCAGCCCAGGAAAAATAAAACAAAAAAGATTTATATTCACATACATCTCTAATTCAAGTATTTTTTCTTGTTTGCAAAAAAGAAAGTGAGAGAAAGATGATTTGCAGTGAAGGTGATCAAGTAGATGTTTAAAGAAAATTAAATGTTGCCCTTCACAATGCATTAGCTGTCTCATGATTGCTACCATTAAAATCAATACTGATACACTTAAACCCTGTCATGCTTAAATACGAGCATCCAGTGGGGTACAAATATCCAAAACCACAGTGAAAAATGAAGGTTTGGGACCTTGTAAATATTTACAACATAAGTAAATGTTAGAAATATTTAATTTTCCTAATGCCTAATCACTTTTATGGAAGCACATACTGTATTAGGGTGACTAAGATCAAAAGATTTTGCAAAAACTAATGTAGGCCATGCAAGCTAGAGTTCACTCTGATTAAGCAAAAAAAATGAATAAAAATCAAATACTCTGAAGAAATGCTGAATGTCAATTCAATAAAATTTGCAATAAAAAACAACAATGTTGCATTAAATTAAAAAATGATGCAGGCCATCTATTTTATTTCCTCTGAAACATGTTGGATCTTCTTTATAAAACGCACAGGTTAAACAATTATGACTGCAGTTATCACTTCTTGATTTATTGATGGATAGATGGATGGATGCTTTGATGGATGGATAGATGGATGGATTAATTGAATGAATGAATGAACGAATGAATGAATCATTCATTCATTCACTGGGAATTTAAACATATATAAATGTATACATTTTCCCCTTCAAAACACCTTAACGTATTTCAGGCAACAATATAAATTTTGTCCGGGGTTTCTTTGGTGACATTTTATTTCTGGCATGGTACACTGGGACTAGCAAATTGTCACAAGAAGATGAATTTGCAATATAAGCAGCTTCAATCAAAAGACAAGCAGACGAATCAGACTGTTCAAAATACATAGAGCCATGTGAACAGGCAAGAGGACAAACAAACTGTATGCAACATTGGACTATTGGCAAAAACAAAGGAAAAACCAATGGAGAGAATCAAAGTCATATATATATATATATATATATACTGTATATATGCAGTATGTATATTATTATTATTATTATTATTATTATTATTAAAGGCAAATTAACACTATTATTATTTAGAGTTCTGAGCCATTAACATATCATGAACAAAAGTAATTATGGCATTAAGAGAGCTTTTATACACGTTCAAACTGCCACTAAAAACAGTATTCTTTTCTACAGTTATATATATATTTTTTATCAACAGAAAATTCGATAGGACATTTTATTTAAGTAATGTTAGAATAGCTAGCCCAGATAGTTAGCCCATGTTTTTAAATAATAACACTTATTAACTCTGAAGTTCTAAACACACAGAAAAAGGGGAAATTCCTCTCTTAGCCATTGTAGATTTCAGCAGTTTATATTATATTATTTGGCATGTAATACAATATCCAACCAAAACCTTGCAGTCTTTTTTGTTTAACCAACTATACTTTATTTGTTACAGGTTTTACTTTTTTTTTCTTTTAATATATTGCCTGAGTACTTTGAAATGTTCCACAGCAGGAAGGAAGGAGGACAGATGGTTTGCCTTGGAGTTATGCAAGCTTTTAGATTCCTGTTAAAAGAGAGAGAGAGAGAGAGAGAGAGAGAGAGAGAGAGAGAGAGAGAGAGAGAGAAAGATGAAGCATTCACAGCATCCCAGTCATATCCTGGTTTTAACATGCCAAATTTTTTGACTGGAGATTTTTTGCCTTTTATATCCTTGGAAAAGAGATGCAGGAAGGGACAAAAATATATAAAATTGTAGATAAGGCTAGTTCCATGCCTAAGATACCTAAACTTTGCTGAGGTTCAATTAATAAGCTATAAAGAGATAACACTGCCTTGCACCCCATAGCAAAGCCATTCTTTTGTCCCTGCAGCAGCTATAATTACCGAAATTAGGTTCACATGAAGAATATGGAGAATGTATTTAGGGTATCAAGTGATGAGTGAACATATTTAATCTCAAAATAAATAAATTAAAGCCTAATTACATTACTGTATAGGGAAGGCAGCAAGAACTTAGGAGCTCTGCCAGGGTTAATAACTTTCAAAGTAAGGGTGGTGATACGTAACAGCAGGGCATTTAAAACTAGGGATGGCAGAAGCTGGTGTAAACTGTCATCCCATATTCAATGTATTTAAAATGCCTTTATTAAAAAATAATAATAACTTGATCAAAACCTGAAAAAACTGTGTACTGTAGCTTGTGTAGCAAGCAGTTTAACAAACAAGACTATAAAGTATAAATAAAAATCAAATATTATTATTTTCATCTATTCTTGTTTTATAAAATATTCATATATCTCTTCACATACAGGGAGAGTAAAGTCAAATGTTTAAATATTACATTTGATCCTGACATTAAAACATGTAAAACTAGAGGAACATCTGAGTTTGACACATGAGTGAACCTGGAATGAATTTTAGTCAGAGTCTACTTGTTTATCTTTGTTGTGTGTGAGGTATTTTCTCAACACTGCATTGGACACTGCTAAAATACTGAAATGACAAATAAAATGCAACTACGAAATAAAACCAGGAACAAGATGGTGTGTAAATTCATAGCTGTGGCTTTGTTGCACAGCACCGCCGGAGGACCTCGAGAGGCTTCGATCAGTTCTTCTCACCGACATGATGCAAGAATTACATTCAGCCCTAAAAAGACAACTTGAAGACACTTTATCCCCGGTGAACACTACTTTGGAGCAAGTTAAATCCTATTACGAATCACACTATGAACTCATCCACAGGGTTTAGGATGGCCTAAATGACCCCAGTGACCGATTGGTGAGTGCTGAAGCCACCATGCCAACATAGAAATCTGCTGTTCTTTCTTTTTTCTTCATTTTTTTTTTATAAGAACTTCAGTGCAGAGTTGGACAGCAAGCAAGCAGTGTTTAAAGAAGTAAAATCCCTGGTCTATGAGAAAGGGGTCAACCTTTTGTATTCTGCCAGACTCCAGGTCACCTGAAAAAA
>QMIH01000184.1:761334-780056 GCA_003987875.1 Clarias batrachus
AATCATTATCAAGTCATAGAATTCAGCAGTTATTTTCTCTCATTGGCTGGTCCCCTATTATTATTATTATTATTATTATTATTATTATTATTATTATTATTATTATTATTATTAATAACATTAGTAGCACTCACTTTTGATGCCAAATAAATAAATTAATAAATAAATAAAGTACATCCTTAAATAGCTCCAGTAAGCTGCATGCCACACTGAGTCTTGTGCCTCTGAAGTCTGCCCTCATTAGTGGGAAGTTACGGCTGCTTTAAAGGCAACTTTAATTTGACTGCTAGGCTTACGGTGGGGATCATAATGATGGCTCTGGCTGAATTATGGTATCCACACCAGAGCTCAGTGCCTGTGCTCATTTCTCCAATAGGGGTCCAAGGACAGTGTAAGGTGATGAGAGCATTTTCCAAAGAAACAAACAAGGCTGTAGCAGGCTAATGAAGTATCAAGATAATTGACAACTGAAGGAAAATATCCGACATCTGTTTCATACTTTTCACGATTTTTCTTCTGGGCTTTTATGAAAAATCCTTTCAATTAACATTACATGATTTTATCCATTAAATATGTTAATATCATTTCCTCTCTTTTTTTTCCTTCTTAAATTAATGTTTGTTTGTTTTTTGGCTTAAATTCTTTAAAATGTAATATTAAGTACATGTATTAGTAGTGACGGCATTTAGAAAAAAGCTTTTATTATTATTATTATTATTATTGTTATTATTATTATTATTATTATTATTATTATGAATAAGAGACGGCACGTAATAATTCTTTTTAATTCCTTTTAAGCTCCTCTGCTTAAGGATTATCTTGTGCACCTTGCCAAGCAGGCCACACTATTTAATCATGTTTTGATGAAACACTGTAAGCAGTTACATTTACAATCAGTTCACTCGTATACGTTTTAAATCAAAACGGTTGATAATTGCCTTTAAAAAGAATCTCTAAAAACCTAAGTACTGTGATTGAGTTCATTTAGAGTTTAAATACATCAATTTCTTCCTCCTATTGAAACAAATTACTTCCATAAAATAAATCAGTAATTATACAAGTGTTTCTGTAGTGCTTTTCAATTAGTTACTGAGCATGAGGGTGATTTGGGGGGGGATTAACTAAAGTTATTGTATAAGTATGTTATAGTGACTTCTGATACCCTAATACTACAAAGTAGTTAAACTTAATCCTGCATGTTAATTACATATCATTTGCCTCAAGGTTTCATTCTAAAACGAAACATTGTAATGGATTGGCTCATCTACAGTATATTGCCCTTTGGTATGAATGAGTGTGTCAATGTGTGTGCAATCAGGCTGTATTCCCACTTTGTACCAAGTGTTCTTAGACTGTGGATCCACTGTGACTGTGAACAGGATAAAGTGGTTACAAAAGATGGATGAATTATTTTTTTACCAGCATGTACTGTACTGTAGAATAAACAATGAGTGTTAGTTGGTGGCCCATGTTCAACTAACCCTGATTAAGCAGCAATAAATGACAGATATGCCCCTGACGTCCACATTAACGTTGCTGATGTCCGCAATACATTCTGTGAAATAAGATATGAGATTTGGATGTTGTTTGAACATCGGCAATGCTTACACTGCTTACACATCAGAGTCCCATATAGTTGTGTAATCTGAACTGTAAAGAAGCGGAATAGTAATGTTGGAGCCGTCTAACCCGTACTGGAGTCCTGCTTCTGGTTGGAGATCTCGTCGCATGGATGCCCCGTGTGGTCTGCCTGGATTCGTATGGTGGCTGGGGATGGTTTCCATTAAGACTGTCCTATCATCGATTGATGCTCTGGGGACCTGTGACTTCAGTTATTCGATAGCTCAGGACCGGAATCCCCTACAGTCTACCTGAGCCTCCGGGAACAAACTGGACTCCTTTTAATTTTAATTTTAACACATCTCCTGTTACACTGAACTTCCAGTACACATTATTATGCTGATCATTCTCTGCTCTCCGTTATCACCCAGATGAGGATGGGTTCCCTGTTGAGTCTGGTTCCTCTCAAGGTTTCTTCCTATTACCATCTCAGGGAGTTTTTCCTTGCCACCGTCGCCCTCGGCATGCTCATCAGAGACAATCTTATCATTTTGATTCATACACATTGCATAAAAACTTATTTCTTTTTATTGTGTAAAGCTGCTTTGCGACAATGTCAATTGTTAAAAGCGCTATATAAATAAAATTGACTTGAATTGACTTGACTTAAATGTTGCATGATGTGTATAGAGATGCATGATCTTGTGAGAAACGATGATGCACTCACAGTGGGAAGCTTATAACTCGCACTGGTTTATCAGAATTTGTGAGCCATGAAGCAGGTTCTGGTAACCTTTCTGAAATTAGAGAACAATACTTAAGAGACACACTATTGAGGCACAAGGGTGCAGCCCAGGTGTTAAAGGCGTGACATCCCATCTTGCTTTTGTGTGTAATATTGCTCGATATTACTCCACAAACACCATTTATTATTAACAGCTTATGATTTGTTTGTTCATTTAACCAGATATTTTGCTCTGCCAACACATATCCTTCCATGACTAGTGGAACTAACTAGCAGCAACTGGCAGAGCTTTGGAGCCAAAAGCTGAGGAGGAGGTCATCATGAATGTGTTTTTTTTTAATGAAAGTTTTTCCTTTATGCTTCCACCTTCAGAATATAACCTGGTTCTGGGGTTGGATCCTAATTGTAATGTTATGGAAAGCTATTACCACATGACACTACTTGTCTTTGTAGCTCCCATTATGCTTAACTAAAACAACATGGAGGCAATTTATAATGATTTCGAATGATTATTACACCAAATTATTTTCGTTATTTATTTGACATTTTTCCCAAATTTCTCCCTAATTTAGCCATATCCAATTCCCACCTGTCACTAAGGGTCTCCCACATCAAAGCTACTACTTAATCAGGAAGGGCTGAATACTATCAGGTTGTTTCCTCCGAACCACATGACGCCAGCCGACCACGTCTTTTTGAACTGCCTGCTCACGCACCATTGGGGGCGGTGTAATACACTCGGAGGACAGCGCTATCCCCTTCTTCCACGTGCGTGAGCTCACAAATGCCCATAATTGTCTGTAGAGCTGTGATTGATGTAAGAGCGCTAATGCCTCCCATCCCTCCCCTCTGAGAGAGCTCGGCCAATCAGCTCTCTCCCGGCCTTCAGCTGCGAGAGGCTACAGCATCACCCGGGAATCAAACTTGCAATCTCTGAATGATATGGGGGCCCAAGGAGCAATTGAAATAGAAAAAAACAAAGTGTAGTTTCAGATGACATAACGTTATCAGATGTGTTGAAAGTGCTACTGTGACTGATGGTAAATGTGGGTTTTGCCAGGCAGCTGCTCTCTCTTCAGTACTGTTGAACATATTTTTTCATATCGTGCAGCGAGGAGCGCTATGTTAGTGTGCTGGGATGTTTATGCCAAGCCCTGGTGAAGGGCTTCAAAAGGGGAAGCGGTGAAACGTGAGCTGCCAGAGTGATTGTGTGCACTTACAGGAAGCCTTTCCTATCAGAGATAACACCGGTTTATTAATTAAACATGGAGAAGGACACAAAAATGAAAACAAAACTTGATGCACCACGGCAAAGAGATCTCATGTCTCCTCAAGAGGGATTCTCTTTGCAATGTGAATAAATGCGAGCTCAAACACAAAGCATGAAAACACAAAACTTTTTTCTTTTCTCTCCTTTCACTTTTCTTTTCTTCCCCTATTACTGGAGCAAACCGCTCTCGTACCTACCTAATTTCCGCACATCTATTGCTTTGTCTTCAGGGCTTATATAGACATGCACCCAGGTGTCGCACATTCCCCATGATTGTGATCATTGTGGCGTCGCCTAGCAACCATGCATGAGGGCGGCTGCAGGTGTGCCTGACCAGAAACCTGCAGAGTATTTGTCTGTGAGTTTGCCTGTCATGAGACCCATGGTGTTACAACACTGACCAACTTTCACCCATGCTAAACCAACAATTATTGTAATTAATGGTTGTTAGATCATTTTGTGCCGTATATTCCAGTGCTGTCACTGTATATTTTAACCACTCATGGAATGGCGCTTTTTCAATCAGATTACTCAGTCAGAATTAATTGTTGCATAATACGATATAAAAAATTATTAAATACTGCAAGCATGCAAAATACAATAATGTTAAAAGATGTCCTAAAACAATATAAGCAAAAACAACATCGTTATTGCTGTGAAATAAAAAACAAATCTCAAAAATTCACACCTCTTTTTCTCGGTATGTTAGATATCACATATGGAAATTATTCAAGTATTATAGAGATACTGTACACAAAAGAATTAGTACTTATCTATTGTCACAAAAAATTTGTAGTTCATTATTTTCCACTTCTGGTGGGCATGAAATTTAAGAGATTTGTGACTTAAATAAACTATGGGCAATTTTTTTTTTTGCTTTTTAAAAGAAATATTCAACCAGTTTGTTATAGATGATGCTTATTTTGAAAATAACTATAAACAATGATGAATAAATAAACAATACATAAATAGGCGGCGCGCTGGCTTAGTGGTTAGCACTGTTGCCTTGCACCTCCAGGATCGGGGTTCAAATCCAGGAGATTCCTGCCTATGTGTTAATGGAGTTTCATGGACGTTCTCCTCATGCGTAATGGGTTTTCTCCAGGTGTTGTGGTGTCCTCCCACAGTCCAAACACGTGCCAGTTAGGCTAATTGGTGTTGCCGAATTGTCTGTAGTTTGAGAGTGTGTGTACATGTGTGCCTTTTGATGGATCGGCACTCTGTCCAGGATGTACCCTGCCTTGTGCCCCAAGTTCCCTGCGATAATCTCCAGGCCCCCGTCACCTTGCACACAAAATTAAGAAGTATAGGCAATGAGTGAGTGAGTGAGTGAGAAATACGCGTTAGAGGAATAAGCGTTAGAGGAAATCAATTTAAACCATAAACCAATTACACTAAATACACAGTACACCCTATAAAAAACTGGGTTAAAAACAACCCAGTTTGAAAGTTTGAGTGTAACATTAACACGGTAACAGTAATAAATGTTACATACAGTGAACAAATTCAGTCATAGGTGAGTGAAAGTGTGTATACAGACCTTATATTTAACAGGTTATTTTTTTCAGCGGCTCCAAAAAAAAAAAAAAGACACGAAGCGGACAGAGCCACTGAATACACTAGTGAACTTCGGGGGAGGGGCGGTCTTGTCTGTGATGTTAGCTGTCACTAGCTAACCCGACAAAAAGTACCCAATTCCCTGTAAATAACCCAGAAAAATTACCCAAAAGAGGCAACCCAGTAAAAACAACCCAGCATTTTTTAGTGTGTAACAATTACAGTATATTCCTATTATATCCCGATATCCCTAAAACTCATTATTTAAAATACCTTCCTCCCACTTTCTTGTATAGTGCTCCACTTATTAATGTGAACTTGTTAAGGCTCTCCAGTTCTTTAGCTGGATTTTCAACACGAAGCTCAATTTCCAATTTTCTGATAACAACGCAGCAAAAATTCCAACTCTGACTGACACAAACTTAAAAAGTTAAATCCACGGTGAAAGTTTCTTCTCCCTGAGAATCAAAAAAGAAACAAAAACAGAAATATTTTCTATAACAGGCATTAACGATGAGAAAAGCAGAGAAGGAATTTGTCCAGAGAAGAAACTTGTGCAGTAGAGTGCCTAGTGACCTCAATGATCATGATTCTGATTGCGAAAAAATAGGCCCTGCTTTAACTAAAGTTACATTTCTCAGCAGCGCTATCTTTACATTTGTGCTCATCTCTGCCGACGGTGTTGCAGACAGTGTTCTACACTGCTAACATTCTTCTTATCTGTGTCTTTACAGCCAGCCAAATCCATCCAGATTATCCCCAACTATGGGCTTAATGGATAACCTTTAGATGATCCCAGTCATTTTTTCCCCCTCTATTGTGTAAACAAAAAGCAATAATCTAAAATGAATGGAAGATTCTAATTTAGATTACATAAAATTTTGGTATCATGCATGTGATCTCAAGCTAGGGTGAGTGTTATAAAATAAAATTGCTGAATAATCATAAAAGTACTGAAAAGGTTACTTATATTAAATGAATAAATAAGTATTGTGCTATAATCACTATTACTGTATGTAAGGTTATGTAAATTCGTATTTTATTCAGCAGTTCTGACATGACTTCCACATTTGAAAAATACACAAAGATAAAGACATAACTACAAGTGTTTTAGATATATATTTAAAATTTCTTTTTCTAGTGTTCAGAACACCAACACACACACACACACACACACACACAAAACACATCTGAATATGTTAACTGGCTGTATATTCAAATCTTTATTTTATTTGTCACACACACACACACACACACACACACACACACACACACACACACACACACAGCTTTACACAGTATGACGTGCAGTGAAATGCTTACACTACTGCCAATGACAAGAACAAATACAATAAACTGTAATGTAAGTTAAATCAAATCAAATCCACACTAAAATAAAATTGAAGTTTCCAGATATGAAATAGAATAAAAAGCACAGGATGACAAATCAAATAAATCTGTGCAAGGGGAAATATAAAAACAAGAACTATGTAATGAAATATGTAGTAATGTTATAATGTACAGTACAGTAGGAATGTGTGATTTACAGCAGCAGTCATGATGTCATCATCAATCATAAAGTGCAGAGTGACCATGTCCATGGTGGTTCATGTGTCAAAATACATACAAACAGGGTGAGCATTACCTGCTGATGGATTTGTGTTCAAATCATGACGTGAGAGATGAAACAATAAATAAATGAATATACCTGAGGTGGGGGTTGTAAACTTGTAAATATGAGATTAGTCTCAGGTGTTGTCTGTGTTCAGAGCCTGGATAGCCTGCTGGAAGAAACTTCTCCTCATTCTCTCTGTGTTGCCCTTTAGGGAGCGGAAATACTTTACAGTGTTGGGGTGGCTGAGGTCCTTCACTATCGTCCTGGCCTTTGTCCAGCACCGCTTTGCTGTAGACAAAGTGCATGACAGGAAGCTCAATACGGATAATACGCACCATTGTCTGACCACCAGCTAACCATACCACGTTCAATAGAGCTCGTCTGTCCTTCATGGTGGTGTTCCCAAACCAGGTTGAGATGTTTCCTATAATAGTAGTTCAGGTGTCAAATTTCCTTGTAGTACAGAAGTCCTTCAAGCATCTAAGGTGATAGAGATGCTCCCAGTCCTTCTTCACCACAGTCTGGATGTGGCAAGACCTTTTCTTTGGTCTTATCTCTTAATTTATAGTTCCAAAAGTTCAAAAGTTATGCTGGAAATTTTATTAAGCACAAAAATTTTTCATACTGAATTTTTATTCTGTTAATTTATGACACCTGTGAATTCTTTCATAAAAGTCAAAACAGTCTTCTTATGAAAAGCATCATAATAAAATTTTTTGCTTTAATTTTAATTATACCCCCCCCCACAAAAAACAAACAAACATCTGTATCAGCCTTAGTAAATCCAAAGTTTACATCCTATTCATATTGTTTCTACAGAAAGACATAAATAAGGTTTAAGAACAAGTATTCCAAAATAAATTAGTAATTTTACAGTTGAACCCCTGTCAGTCATGCTGTTATAGAAAATGAATCAACATCCGATACCCGAACAGTGCGGTGCTATAAATTAAATGATACAGCTTACATATCACAGCATGAGCCATTGCAGGAAACATGTTTAATTTAAAATATTGTAATCTCCAGTAAACATTTTGGCATGATGAGAAAATAATGAAGACAAAGTGGTTCCTGAATTGAACTGGATTTAAATTAAACTGCACAGTCCTGTTAAAGCAAGGTGACAAAGCCCATTAACTCTAACAATAGAAAATGCATTAAAGCCTTTAAACTGTTAATAATTACCTTCTATTTTTTCTACAACCCATTCCAAGACATCTTACTGTACATTTAGCCTTTTACAGTAAAAACTGCGTTTATGTTTCACCATCATTTGTAAGTGTTTTCACTTTATACACTTTTACTTCAGAACTTTGGGTGTGACCTGAGAATAAGATAAGTCCAATTTGTTTTAAAAATAAGTCAATCAATCAATCAATCAATCAATCAATCAATCAATCAATCAATCAATCAATCCAAACGCATTCAGGCATATTTCTTTTTATTGAGTTTTCCCCAAATTCATGGAAGTGCTGTAAGGCATTTTGTCAAAACATTCAGAAAGAAATCAGTTTTATAAAGAAAACATTTCCTTTGTTTCTAAGCAGTCTTTTGGGTCTTTAATTACTTGGAACAAAGAAAGTTTGACTTAACACTTATCTTAAAGTTCCATGCTGTTTTATGCTAAATTTAATTTCGCTAGCGTCTTGGCTGTAATACAAAAAAATATAGCCACAATCTTGTTTCACACTAATTAGAAACTAAGAACTTCAAGCATTGTGTTTTCATTTCTCATCAAGAATCATTGTTTGAATTTGACAGAGAGTGAGTGCAGTAAGACATCAATAGCAGTTCATTACAAATTCTACACTCAGTGATATGTCATACTGTATAGGCAGAGAAAAAAAAAAGAAATCCGACTCTATATGTGACAAACCATATGTAAACTTCAACTTGTAATTTGCACAATAAACGTATAAATAACATATAAATATATAGAACTAGTTTCGCTTTCAACTCTTGGCACGATACATGTTTAGTTTCTAAACTGGGCTTGTTGATATTTATTGAAGTACAACAATAACATGATCAGCCATAATTACATAAAGTTATCTAGAGCTATAAGCCAGTGCTCATTTTTTTTTCTGTGCAGCCTATAGATTATACAGCATTATACAAGAGATTAATTTTCAAGCGTCTGCACAGAGTAAACTGCCCTACAGATTTTGTGTTCATTGTAACTAATTTGTTTACCATTCTGACATGTTAATAACCGACCATTTGCATTCACCAGCGAGTGTAATGAACATTAAAAAGAGGTGGATACCTCAATTAGCATTTATAATCATTCCGCTGCATATCTTACTGTTTATGGTTGTGTATTTGACAAATAAGTTTTGAATTTGCGTTAATGATTTTTCAAGATGGAAAATTCTTAAGCAAATCTAATAAGCGAACAATGTCCAATCCATGCACAAACGAACACATTACAAAAAACTATCTGTTTTGTATGGTTTGAACAAAAGCGTTGGCAAACATGTTTTCTGTTGCTCAGACTTTCTATTTAGGAGAGATACAGTACATCAGGGTCTTTGAAAATGACACAGAAAAATACCAGTGTGTTGCCTTCTGTTTTCTAAATAATTTTATGCTAATGATGAGACCCCGTACTGTGAGGCTCAGACAAAATCATTTTAAATAAATAAATGAATAAATTAACACATAACTAATAATGGTAATAATAATTCCAATTCACTTAAAGGTGTTAGAATTTTTTAAATATTGTGATAGGCTGTCACTGCTGATAAGAGCTGACTCTTGAAGGTTTTGCTGTGCAGTCTTTTTCAACCCCATGACCGATTTTCATTTTGGATCAATTTAAATATATTATCTGATATGTTTATGTGCTGTGTGATTGCATTTCTGACTGTGGAATGGTGTTGCCAAAGAGTCTGCTTCATGGTAAGTGAGTTTTGAAGCTGAACTAAAATCCCTGATTTGAAAGTTGCGCTAAGTTACTATCACCTGATGGACTACTTAAGGCTTGGAAATGAAAGTGATACAGCACAGTTGCTGATAAATCTAAAGTAGGATCAGTTTTGGCAGGCTGATTTCAGATGAGTGACTCTGTTGAGGAGAATTCAGAGTGAATCTGTTGAGCTCAATTCAGAAGTAAGGGGAAAGATAACTATTGTATAGGCTGACCAGCTGAGGCCAGCTGAACCTGGACCAACTGCAATTCCCCAGCTGATAGAAAAGCTATGTTTGGGGTGCACCTAATTCCACAACCATCACCACAGGCTGAATACAGCAAGATAACCAGCACTACAAACGTTATTCATGTACTACATTGTGAAAAAAAAAAGTGAGGAAATAATAAATAAATTATTACCCTGCTATGCAAAGACCCTGATGTCTTTATATAAAGGTGCCTAGGAAAACATCTCAAACTGTGAGATAATAAAACAAAAATTAAAATTTTGTTAAAGTGAGATTATTTTGCCTGTTTTAGTCATCTCTACATCCCTGACCTGCCATTGGCTGATTATTTAAATGCTTTTTGTGCAATGGTTAATTAATTAAAACATGCATATGTCACTGTCTCTGTCTTGAAGTATTATCATGTAATTTTTTCCCCATCAAGCACAAGCAGTTCTAGTTCTGTGTGTGTTTTTTTTTGTGGTTTTATTTATTTATTTATTTATTTTTGTTGTTGTTCTTTTTGTCTTTCTGTTTTGATTTCCTGCCTGTGTTTTGTCCCATGTTGTGAACACAGTATGTCTTTTTTTGTTTGTTTGTTTTTTATTATCATTGCCACATCGTCTATTACCATTTGGCATTTGGTAGAGATTGATACTTTGATAGAAGTGTGTAATTGTTTGGTTACCTTAATACTTTTGGGCTGTTTGCAAATGAAACAACAGCGAATTGGTTTACATGCATCAACAGTTTAGGCATATCTAATCATTTAAATAGCTACCTTTTGCTTTGAATACAGCTTTGCAAACTTTTGCCATTCTCTCAACCGGCTTCATGAGTCATTAGGAATGATTTTACAGCCTTGAATCAGATCTTTTAAAGAATCATGACCCCTTTACAATAATGACATTTTGTTGCAGACTAAAATGAATTGAGAGACAGTTTTTTTTGTTTTATCCTGCTATATTTACTATAGCATATATATTTAACATCCAGTTGAAAAATATAACATTAAGGTATTAGAAAAAAATATACTAAATAAGTAAGTAAGTAAGTAAATAAATAAATAAATAAAAGAATAGCATAACTAATTTGGTAAAGGATCACAGCAATTATTTCAACTCTAACTGATGCAGTAACTGGTGGCATAGTGTCACACACAATATTGTCACCTTATTGGGGTTCAAATCTCATCTCTTGTCTCTGGGCATGGAGCTTGCATTGTCTCTCTTTGTTTGGTGAGTTTATTCTGGGTATGCTGGTTTCCTCCTCGAAAAACAAGCATGTTCGGCTTTTTTTTTTTGCATTTTTAAATTGCCTGTAGTGTATAATTGGATGCGTGAGTGCAGTACGTGTACCTGTATTTGTGATCTGCAGTGGCTTGGCATCCAATGCAGTTCCCTGGAATAGGATCCAGGCCCACCATGAGCCTACACATGATAACTGATATTGAAAGTGGATGGATGGATGATGGCGTAAGTACAGTAGTTTCTCATTCTCAAAATAACCATTGTAGAGAACATATCCCATTGCTTCCATCAAGCAAAGAAAACAAGGAGCTTAGGAGATTGCTGAAATTGGTGGAATTGGCTTTAGAACTGTCTAACACATTAAGAAAACCTGAAAGGACAGTGCAAAAAGGGTTTGGCCATAGAAATAAAAAAATAAAAAAATCTTAGCTCTGTTTAATAGTAAAGGTAAGAGCATTTCCACAAATACAATGGAAAATGACTGACAAGAAAACCACTTGCTAGTAAAGATAATCAGGACAAAAGAGGTTCAATTTGCAAGCGCACATAAAGATTGGACTTTGGAAAAAGCTCATGTGGCCTTATTAGTTCAAATTAATTTTATTACAGTGTGAACTTCAGTTTACCTTTAACAGCATGATGTAAAGTGTTTTATTCTGTATACCAAAACAATGTATACAATTGTATGTTTATGCAGTTATTTTGTGGAAGGATGAAACAAGATAGTTCTTATTATCACTACCATTATAGCAGAAACACACAGCTAGAAAACCTGTGTCAGAATACTTTTACAGCATCTCCTTACACAAATCTTTAACATATTATGTGAATTTCTATGTTAAAAGCAACATGTTTCATACACCTCTTTATCATCGGATTCTGATTATGTGGAACATCAAAATTATGTGTATGTGCTGTAAAAATAAAAATAAAGTATTAAAGTTTTAGAGTCAGCACACTAAAAGAATACTGTAGCCTGAATTAAAGCCCACACTACTTTTCAAATTGCTTTTATTGAAAATTAATTAACACCTGCCAAACCAATTTAAAATTCCAAAGTATTTGGCCATAAATCAATATTCATCTAGTACAATAAGACCATGGGGAGCAATGGCAACATGTGTAGCATTTCCGTGCTAAGGTACACTTTAATTAAAAATCTATGTCTATAATGGAGCTTAAACAGAGTTATATCCTGCCTGGGTGCACATTTTCTAGCTGGGTGTATTACACCAAACAAAGGCACATCTTCTTTAATCTTATTTAGGCACATTTTATTTTATTTAAGGACTAGCATCAGTAGATATATAGCACAAAAATGTGAATGTTTGTTAACATATTATTATTTTGTCATATTATAGCAAATGTAAACTATGCAAATACATGTTTAAAAATACATTTGGTTTGTATTGAATTTGCTTGTTTCTTGAGCAAGTGCTCCTATCTCCGGAATCGATATTTAAAGGCACATTGTGTGAAGTATTTATTTATGTTTTATTTATGTTTTTTGCTTCTTGAACATTATCCCTTTTGTCCTAGGGGTTCCCACATCAGGTCATTTGATCTACAAAATCTGGCACAAGTTTTATTCTGGATGACCTGCCTCTCACAACCTACTCAGGGACCCAACAGTGGCAACCAGGCAGTAGTAGAACTCTGACCCATGGAACAGCAACCCAGAGCTTTAATTGCCTGATCCACTACTGGCAGTGTGAATACAACACATTTGTTAAAGAAAGAAAGAACAAAAGAAAGAATCTAATTGAAAAAACACATAACATAGTCATGATGAATATTCTGGTGTACACAAGAAAACAAGAAGTTATCTGAAATAGTCCTTTTATCTCCTTCATCTGTGCAAGAAATACACATAAAAGGTACTTGTACAGGTGGTGGAAGACCGGCATCTAAAACGCCCTGTTTTCTCAAAATATGTTGTGCTCAAAACCAGGATTTATCCACCCTCTAAATTTATTACAGTCCTTACTGCCTTCCTCAAAACACAATAAAGCAGTTACAGAGACGCTCCTAATCTACAGAAATGGAAATTATAAAAAACATTTCTCATTGAGAATGGCCTGGCTGTCAGGTCAGTCTTGGCAAGAAAGACATGGCATGACTTATTATATTACGGCACTGTGAGCCAACAGTCAATCATCTGGGAGTTTAATTCCAAAACATTTCCAATAAATTGTACCATGTCTCCATATAATTGCGGGACCTGTGACATCATGGTCAAGTGATTTTGTAAATATAGATATGTGCTACACATCCATGTGTGTGTGTGGTGGTGGTGGTGGTTAAAACTACTTAAGCAAGTAAATCTTACCACCATAAATATCCTATATAGCATCTTTCCTAACATTGAATGAGTGAGTCTGGTATTATACCTGATGTGTAACTATGCATACTGTATATACATGTCCACGCGGTCGTTATGCTCTGTTAACCTATATGCCTGCGGACTTTCTCTGCACCTGGAGGATTAAAAGTTTCATGCACTATTGAGCAGATCGGTGCTGAAGCAGCCCTGCTCAGGAGGTTTTCAGGTTGGTTTGCAAAATTCCACATAAATACGGATAATTTATAGTCTTTAAATGTTACATCAACGTTTTATGTTAAATTTCTTGCATGTCCTTATACTTGAAAGCAATTGTAATAGGAGTGTAACAATTTGTCATTCTCTGTATATGCTCAGTGGTTTTTATGTCTTTATCTGGATTTGGATTGGAACCAGAAATAGGCGTGGCCAAAACCCCTATGCGGTCAAAAACACTGAACAAAAATGGATTGCTGAAAAAGGAAATCCATTTTTCTATTTGCAAAATAGCTCCTTAATGTCTAGAGACATTGAAAAACTGGAGATACACTACCGTAGGCACAGCACATGTCCTTTGTCATCTATATGGAGCATTCACTGCATAAATCAACCAAAGTTCTTTTAAGAATAATGAATGCAACATACTCACAACCCACACAGAATACGTAGTAAGTAAAATGCAGTTATATTTTTACTTAACTTTATATACCATAATGTTATACTGCTCCACATTATTTACTTTGCAGAGCATCCAGTTCATTCTTACTGAACGCAGGATGGGAAGCCATCTTAGACACAATCATGTACTGTAGGTAAAGCCAGGCATGATATCCACCTGAATCAACCTATAATCAGTACTTTGAACTCCAGCCTTCATGTTTCCCTGCTGGATTTTAAAAGATGATTAAACATACCTATGGGTCTATTGGCTTTTATGCTTGGTGCTAATTGTGTAGCCATTGAACTACAACAAAAGAGAGACTTTGATATTGGTGTGATTTTGATTGTGGGGATCATTTAAAAAATATATAAAGCTGCTTAAGTATATTGCACATAGTTTGGTTTTGTATTTGCAGAAGTAAAACAATATATGACTTACATCTGTGTGTACTATATATAGTATGTCATCAAGGACAAATGATCCAAATACGATACTGTATATAAGCTTATATTGATGCATTACAGTTGAAATCAACAAAGAAATCCATTATTATGCCATCCGAGTTCTCCAAAAGCTGTGACTTTAGTTAGTGTCTTGCTGTAAGTGCTTTGTAACTTTCACTGCAGCGATCTCACCCACATTTCAATCTTTAACACGGTCAATTAGAATCCCTGATCCATCTTCCTAATGAACGGTCATGTTTTTTAGGATTCGACTGTGCAATTAGGGGCAGCAAAGCTTCTTGCCAATTATAAAAGTTTTATTGCACTAGATAGTATCAGGGCAGTGGTGACATCAAGGAGAATCATTCACCATCTGACACGGAAGGATTGCTAGAGAATTAATTGAACACTGACTTAATGAATTCCACATTTGTGGCCTCTGCCAATTTTGGGTTGTGAAATGCTTTATAAGCATTTTCAACCTGTCCTCTAATGGTGATAAAAAAAGGGATGAGAGAAACATGATATTAATGCAGTTAAAGATGTGAATCGTCTGGTATTATTCTCAGATACGGCAGTTCAGTCAAGTGTAATTCTTGACTCATGCAATTTTTAGTTTGTTTTAGTCTATGCGACGTTACACATTTGATATATTTTTTCCATGTATTTGTTCATCTCTATCAGTCAATTGAACTTATGAAAAAAAGTAGACTTACCAACCAACCTGTGTTGTTATGCCAGAGAAAAGACAAGCCATAGGCTATTTCTCAGCTTTATAGTAGATGCTTTGCTTGTCACTCTGCTGTTGTTGTGAAGTGCCTTGCAGAGGCCTCGGTGGTGCAGAATACCGGGATTAAAGTGGAGACAGCAGGATCATGGCAGCATGATGGGCTTCCGCTTTGGGGCTCTTGGCTGTGAAGCAGTATGGCTGAGAAGGAAGGCGCAGGATTAAATGGAAACAGTGTTGTGCAAGCTAGAAAGCTAAATACCCGAAGCAACTTTTTTGCTTCACATGTGATTACTCGTGCACCTACATTGCACATCAACACTTACATTTTCTTTCTACCCTTTTTTCCTGTTTTTTTTCTTCTTCCCACAGTATTGCTATGTGCACTTCTAATGAGCCTCAGTGCTTCATATTCACCATCACCATGGTTACCTTTGTACCTTATTCCCCTCCCATGGTGATGCACCCCAACTGGACTCAACATGCAGAACCTGCCTACAGGCAATGGAGGCTATTCACTGCAGTGGAGCATACAACCACCAGCTACAGCAGGCAACCACGGTTACTTATTAATTCTGCACTAACTCTATGATTAACTGGGTTTCAGTGGTGCACAGTTATCGCATATAGGGCTAAAAAGCACTGCTGGTACAGTAGATACTGTGGCAGAAAAAAAAAGCATCCTGGCTAATTATCTTTTTTTTTCTTCTTCTTTCTCTTTCTCCTTTTCACATTCTTCATCCAGCATATTGATGTAGCTCAAGGTCTTATTAAATCGGACAAGTTCATTTGTTTGAGTCGTTTAAGGCCCACAGGTCTCTAATGGCTAATGATTTATAGTGCAAAAGAATTCAGCATTCAGGCACTTTCAGGCCTGCTCGCCTTGTCATATTGCGGAGGTGTCACATTACTTAAGAAATTAATGCAGGAGGAAGTCACTGTTTCTGGTTGGAAGATTAATCACTGCTGAGTTGAAGGAGATAGGCAAGAATGCTCCCGCACCCATGCAGCACCTCTGGCACAGCCCAAAAGCCCTAATGGCATTTGTGATACTGTTAAAGGTTTACAGAAATTAAGCTAAGGACATCTCGTTACAAAAGTAAACA
The DNA here is from genome assembly GCA_003987875.1 of Clarias batrachus. NCBI lineage: Eukaryota > Metazoa > Chordata > Actinopteri > Siluriformes > Clariidae > Clarias > Clarias batrachus. Next base: position 777,727 of record QMIH01000184.1, read on the forward strand.
TAAAAATCTGTTGAGGAAGTCACTGTGTAATTAAATACAACTAGAAAGTGATACTTACAGTATATAGAATGTATACATTTTTATGCACTATTCACTAGCAAATTGTTATCATATAGAAAGGGGAGATAAGAACACTGGAACGTGCTGTTACCAGAAAATAATGACCCCTGTTTTTCTATAAGAGCACGTTGTGTTTTATTCCATGTATAAGGCACAATAAACAATGTAATAAAATGTAATGGATTTTCTTACATAATTATACCACTGTGAATAATTACACTGCTGTGCATTTATTTCTAGGTCATTACACATTTGAAGTGTTAGCAATAATTCATTATACAACTTGTGACCCAACTGCACTCCCCACTGTGTCATATAATAGACCTGACAATATAGCTTGGGTGTCATGTGACTTATTGGGCTTGCTTTCTAGATTTGGAAATCAAGATGACGTCAGGTATGAGACATTAATTTTTTTTTCATTTCCATTATACAAATTATAGTATTAAGTATAATTATTGAATGATTAGGTATTTTTCATGATCTATTACAACAAACAGGGTTTACTTAAATGATATACAGAATATATCTGTATATACATACACAAGCATGAGTGTGAATACAGTATGCAGCTACAATGAGAACAGCTTTTGATGGGAAGTTTATTATGTGTTAAACTCCATGGGATATGGCCTGATTATCGTATTATCTAATGTATCACCAGTGCTGCTATATTTACTCTTTTTTTTTTTTTTCAAGCTGGAATTATTTCAGAGCAGATGAGAGGCATGTTTTCAGCTTGCAAAGGTTGATGGCAGACAAATTAACACTGCTACAGTGTTATGAGGGTGTGGGTATTAAAAAAATAAAAAATTAATAATTAAATAAACATACATTTTGAAAAAGAAGCAGAAGAAGCTCGTTCACCCTCTAGCGAAATATCAGTGATGTTAATGAGAATTTTCTTTCTTTCTTGTCTTTAACCAAATTCAAGGATGATTTTTTAACAAAATTAATTCAGCAGGTCATCACTTTGTGTATGTCTTTAAGAGTAGAATCATAGGTAAGTCATGAGTCTCCAGCAAAATAAACAGAAAGAATAAAAAGTATGTATTTCTTCTGTCTTTTTCCACCCCATCCTCATTTTCCTTTTTTTCTTTTTTTTTTAATTATAATACCCACAATGTATTCATGCGTGCATACACCCAAAGAACAGTATACAGTTCACACACAGATACACAGGGCCATTTTTCATAATCACTTCAACATACTTTTCTAGCACCAACTCTTATCTGAACATAAATTCATATTCATTAGGAAGCAAAGACCAAGAAAAAATGCCTACATCAACATTATTTTAGCTCTTTTTAGAGAAGTATCACACATATTGTAATGCACACAGAGGACTAGGAAATGTATGGGGGTATCTGCATATAAAAATATTTCACATTTAATTTTCAACATACAATCATATCTCATTTATTGAACTCTGGGACATAAATAAGTAATGGATTATTACTGAATCAAAAGATAAAGCGTAATGTTTAAACACGATAAAGGAAATGTAATAAATTATAATCACTGAGTATAATTATCTACAGTGTAGTGCTTGTTATTCAGATTATTCAGCACCAAATCACATGACTTTATTTTGTTGTACAAGACCAAGAATTGATTTACTAGGTAATTGATTTGGCACCGATTTCAGAACTCTACCACATGCCTGTGTCATACAGCTTGTTGTAAATATTCCTGCTAACGCTCAGGCTTAACACATTTACACTCAAATTTGAAGCATTTGGTATCTGGAGTGGCATCCATTTAAAGTCTGCAAAATCTTAAGTCAGGGGAAAACAAACTCAAAGCAATAGTGCCACCCTTAGGTTTGAAGAGGAATTTAGGCACAAGAAAAAGGAGCATAGAGGAAGATTGCATTCTGTGGCATTCAATGAACGCTAAAGTGTTATAATGATATATTTATTACTTTATGAAGTACTATGAATTGGAGCTGGAAGACACTGATCAGTATTCAGTGTATTAAATGCTTGATTTTTTTTCTTATTGATATTTAATAAATGAAATTCCATAAAAACATATTTTTGGTTCTTGGTGAAAAAGGAATATGTATGCATATTTCTCTTGTTTGCACATAAAAGACTATCTTGCACTTTAGGCCATGGACAATCACCCTGCTGCTGATGCACCTCTTTTAACATTTCATACTCCTTTCTCTAATCATGCTGCTGCTGTCATATTCCCTCCTATATATATATATATATATATATACACACACACCACACACCACACACACACACACACACACACACACA
>QMIH01000185.1:3007-161660 GCA_003987875.1 Clarias batrachus
GATCTGAGCTGCTGTTAACCGCCGATTTCTGAGGCTGGTGACTCGGATGAACTTATCCTCCGCAGCAGAGGTGACTCTCGGTCTTCCTTTCCTGGGGCGGTCCGCATGTCAGCCAGTTTCTTTGTAGCTTTGGTTTTTGTGACTGCATGTGGGGACACTTTCAAAGTTTTCCCAATTTTTCAGACTGACTGACCTTCATTTCTTAAAGTAATGATGGCCACTGTTTTTTTCTTCACTTAGCTGCTTTTTTCTTGCCATAATACAAATTCAAACTCGATACCACAATATTTAAGTATCATGATTTTATAAATATACAGTTGTGGTGAAAAGTTTTGAGAATGACACAAATATTAGTTTTCACAAAGTTTACTGCTAAACTGCTTTTAGATTTTTGTTTCAGTTGTTTCTGTGATGTACATTCAGATTTGTACTGTTTGGTTTGGTACATGCGGTGATCTGAGTGAATAAAGTGTAGCTGTAACTAGAGCTGTGGGATTTTCTTTATTAATTCCACTTAACAGGCATCACGTCGCTGAGGACTGCTTCTTAATCCTATTGCAAAAGATTCAGGTATCACTTCAGAGATGTGGAGTTTGTACAGCTTTGAAAAGTCAGAGGAGCGGAGAGGATTTTGTAAAAAATAAAATAAATTATATAATTCAGCCTTTCATCATAAGCGTTCTTTTGCCGATCAGAATTGCAGCGGTACCTCAACATATAAACGCCCGGCCTCAAGAATTTTCAACTTAAGAACTGAAATTATGAGCTGAACTGAATGCTGGCTAAGTTGCACGTATGTCTGGGAGCCTTGTTTATGTCAGTCAAATAAAATTAGTTTTTTTTTTTTTTTTTCCTTTTATGCAAGACATTTAGAGGAGCAGCTGGCGTCAAGAGGAATCATAAATTAAGCTTAAGTGAGATTTAATGTGTATTTATTACAAATTTGACTTAATTTAAATGTCTTTTCTAAATGTTTTGATTGCTTTTATATACAAAAATATGATTATAGTATTGGAAATTGGTCATATTGGTAATATTTGTTCGGTGGCTGGAACGGATTATCTGCTTTCATATTAATTCCTATTGGAAAATGCGTTTCACAATACAAAATTTCGCCTAAAGAACTCGGGATTAAATACGTATGCCGAGTGCTGTATATAATTTCTGACTTCGGTACGTTTGACAGATACAGTATAAGAAGTGAGTATGGGATATTGGTATGTTCAGGTTTTGTTAGCAACATACTAGGCATTTAACTCGAAGGAGTGATTGTTTCTCAAACAGCAAACTGTATGGTCAGTGTTTTATATTTAACAAACGAATACATCTGTGTGATGATTAATCTAAAGACAATACTTGTACATACAGTACAGTATAGCTCACTTTAAGGTATGACGTTTGTTAATTTCTGATGTTACACCGTAAAAAGGAAAAAAAAATGTCACTCATATTTTTCATAAAATTTTTACTCTGTCAAGAAAGAGTAATTTTATGAGTATTTTAAAGAACCATTGTTTTCACTATTTGCTATCTATATTGTTACTACTTTTTTTTTTTAAGTAAAAAAGCTGTATTCCTTATATTTTCAGGAATTTATGGAAGTTTGCTGCTGTTTATAAATTTGTACAAGTTCTTGTAACTTCAAGTTACATTCAAGATAATTTAAAGGAAGTTTCGTTTCTTTTTGCATTTAACCAAAACAAAAATGCACTGAAACATGACTTTGAAACTGAGAACGAAGTCATCGAACTGTGACATCATGTTTAACGCTACATAGTATCATAATTGTACTGTATATTGCTGATTCATTTTTATCATCAAACAAGGAACCGTTCTCTTAACAACTAAATATTTTCCTCGTGAATCTAAAACCTACTGAAAAAATCTGAGATTTACTGTACATCTTTAGCCTGTTGTTTCATAAAGAGTAGCGGCAGTTCAACTGACGAAGTAAAAATACAATACCTGGACAATTCGTCTCCCGTCCTGTACAATCCTGTCAAAAGTACTTTGTTGGCTTTCAGCTTTTCCATTTTTCTCTCTGAAGTGGTTTTAAAAAGCACAGTTTTTTTTCCCCCCCCAAGTGAGTCTACAACAGCGTCTAGGACCAGATTCACATAAAGTTCTTTCACATGGAGCTCATCAAAAGAGCATCAACAGAGAAAATGTAATAAAAATGACACTTGGAAGGCAGGAAATAAGCCCAGTTGATGTGAGGATTTATTTCTATTTCTTTTAACAATGGCAGCAGTGTGATAAATACTGACAGTGTAAAAGACGCCGCATTGAAAAGTCTGTGCTCAGAAATATCCTTCTAAGAGACACGAACTATCAGGGATTTTATTATTGTGTCTGGGATTCGTTAGACGTATAATGATGTGCAAAGATACTATAAAAAATGATCTGATGTGACTGTTATATTGCCATAGTCCTAAGCCCACGTGATCTTAATCTCCACCACACGCAAGCTCATAAACTCGTGTGTTCCTCGCTAACTCCGCTGTTGGGTATGAGGATGATTTGATTTGACTGGCAGCTCAAAGCTACAGCGTGTTTATTTATTCCTCCACATGCTACCGCAGTTATTGAAGAACTTAAATCAGCAAATGAGAATATGTAAACACACACACACACGTTATATGTTAAAAAATATGTAAGTATGTAAAACAATGCTGAAGTCTTCCAAAATATACAATAATCTCCTCTGAACAGTCGATACTGAGATGTATCCGTTACTTCTGCTCTGTAAAGCCTTCATAACTGCTCCAATCTGAGGTTCTGTTTGTTAATTGATTTCTGAGGCTGGTGACTCTAAATGAACGTCTCCTCTGCAGCAGAGCTAAATTGTGGTCTTGCTTTCCTGGGAAGGTCTTCATGAGAGACAGTTTCATCATGGTGACTGATGGGTTTTGCAAACCCTCGACACAATACTGTTCTTGCAAGAACTGATACAGAACAGCTGACCTTCGTGTCTTAAAATAACAGCTGACTGTTGTTGTTGTAACGTAATTACATAATTCCATATGTGCTATATCAGTTTTAAAAATATAGAAAAAAATAGAAAATAACTTGTGCTAAACAAAAAACATTGGTTTAGAAGGAGTGTCCAAATTTTTGACTGGTACTGTACAAAAAATTATTCAGTTATGTCAATTCGAGTCAATTTATTATTATTTTGTAATTAATTAGAAACTAAGAAGTTTCTACAGCCATTGAGGTGGTAAAATGTTACAGTTCCACTATAATTCTATAGTTTGTGTTCTGTAAACAGTTTAGACATTGGCAAGCAGCACAGCGTCTCATAGGTGCAGTGAATTATTTGTGGTTTAAGTTGTAACAAAATCTAAAATAATAATAATAATAAATTTATAAAATCATGATACTTCGAAATTGCAATATTTATATATTGCAATATAATTGTGTGTGTATATATATATATATATATATATATATATATATATATATATATATATATATATCAAAATAATTACAACTCTTCTGTGTGGATATTCACATATCGCCAAGCTGATTCCAAAATAGATTTTTTTAATTAAATATAATTTTTATTATAACAGAGATGAGCCATTTGCTGTGCCAGTGACCAGAGTTGGCTGGTTTTTAGTTTGACTGGCCATGCAAACGCTTCCGAGTGGCGCAACAGAAACGCATTTTTACGGTGTTAAATTTTTTTTTTTTTAAATGCACCTTAAAAGTCTCCGATCTGCCTTTCTCTCCAAACTCGTAAAGTGAATTTGTCTCAAATCCACTCATTACACATGCTTACACAAGTCTCAAAGAAACGTAGGCATAGATTAGTCAAAACTCGCGTGTGTTTGAAGCTCGCAGCCACTTAATCCACAGGCTCACTGTCAAGGTGAGTTTTAAGTCTTTGGAGGCTTTTGAGGAGGTCAAACATGGCCGTTTCTTTATAATCCTACAGGTGGTGCAATCTGAATTATTTACACCCTGCCATTCCGTGTGGTAGGAGTGAATTATTTGGTAAGTTTGTTTAGAAATAATAATTATGGCGGATGACCGAGACACATACTCCTCAGTCCAAATGTAGCTTTTTTGTTTTATTTTTAAGTTAAATGTTAATCTCTGAAGTTATTTTGTATTGTATTAAGTGATGAGACTAATGTTATAAGTAATGTGCTACATTTATTTACTCATTAAACTTATTTAAGGTTTAAAATTGTAACAAAATACAGTCAATAATAGCTGAACCCCTGGCAACAAAAGTGAGTACACCCCTAAGTGAAAATGTACAAATTGAGCACAATTAGTCATTTTCCTTCCCCTTTGTCATGTGACCCATTAGTGTTGCACTGTTTCKTGTCACCTGATAGCAGGTGAGTTAAATTTGGTATAAAAGCTCTTCCACTCTCTCAACCTGGCCACTGAAAGTTCAACATGGCACCTCATGGCAAACAACTCTCAGAAGACCTGAAAAAACGAATTGTTGCTTTACATAAAGATGGCCTAGGATATAAGAAGATAGTCAACACTCTGTAACTGTGCTGCAGCACAGCGGCCAAGACCATCCAGCGCACTAAGAGGACAGGTTCTTCTCAGAACAGGCCTCGCCAGGGTCGGCCAAAGTAGCTGAGTGCAGGTTCTCAGCGTCAGATCCAAAGATTGGCTTTGGAAAACAGACGGATGAGTGCGTCCAGCATTGCTGCAGAGGTTGAAGGGAGGGCAGGTCAGTCTGTCAGTGCTAAGACTGTACGCCGCACACTGCATCAAATTGCTCTGCATTGTTGTCATGCTAGAAGGAAGCCTCTTCTAAAGATGATGCACAAGAAAGCTCACAAACAATTTGCTGCAGACATGCAAACTAACGACAAGGATTACTGAAACCATTTCAAGATAAACCTATTTGGTGCAGATGGCGTCAAGCGTGTGTGGTGTCAACCAGGTGAGGAGTACAAAGACAAGTGCGTCTTGCCTCCCATCAAACATGGTGGTGGGAGTGTCATGATCTGGGGCTGCATGMGTGCTGCTGGCATTGGGGAGCTACAGTTCATTGAGGGAAACATGAATTCTAACATGTACTGTGACATACTGAAGCAGAGCATGATCCCCTCCTTCCGGAAACTGGGCCGCAGAGCAGCGTTCCAGCATGATAATGACCCCAAACACACTTCCAAGATGACCACTGGCTTGCTAAAGAGGCTAAGGATAAAGCTGATGGACTGGCCAAGCATGTCTCCAGACCTAAACCCCATAGAACACCTCTGGGTCATAATGAAAAGGAAGGTGGAGGAGCACAWGGTGTCAAATGTCCACCATCTCCGTGATGTTGTGATGGAGGAGTGGAAGAGGATTCCAGTGGCAACCTGTGAAGCTCTGGTGAACTCCGTGGCCAAGAGAATTYAAGCCGTGCTGGAAAATGATGGTGGCCACACAAAATATTGACATTTCACATTTTCACTTAGGGGTGTACTCACTTTTGTTGCCAGGGGTTCAGCTATTATTGGCTGCATTTTTAGTTATTTTGAGGGGACAATAAATTTACACTCCTATACAAACTTTACACTGACTACTGTTCATTGTGTCAAACAGTCATTTATGCAGTTTTGTCCTATGAAAAGAACTAAATATTTGCAGAGATGTGAGGCGTGTACTCACTTTTGTGACATACTGTATATCATACATAGGATCACATCATTCAATTCAATTCAATTTTATTTGTATAGCGCTTTTAACAATTGACATTGTCGCAAAGCAGCTTTACACAATCAAAAGAATTAAGTTTGTATAAAATGTGAATGTGTACAAATCAAAATGATAAGATTGTCCCTGATAAATAAGCCGAGGGCGACGGTGGAAAGGAAAAACTCCCTGAGATGGTAATAGGAAGAAACCTTGAGAGGAACCCGGATACAACAGGGAACCCATCCTCATCTGGGTGAAAATGGACAGCAGGGATTGATCAGCATAATAATGTGTAAGACTGGAAGCTCAGTATAACAGGAGATGTGCTTAAATTAAATGGAGTCAAGTTCTCCATCATCACATGCCGGTTTGATTGTGACAGAAACCAGACGTTTATTCACGCTCTTATTCATGGATCTTGGCTCTTAGTCTGGATGTCTTATCCAGGAATCACGCACCATGGCTCACCGTCACAGCAGGATCTTTACCGCCCCCCCCTCTCTCTCTCTCTCTCTCTCTCTCGTTGCTTTCCATATGTGTGGGGTCTAAGAGCAATGTAAAGACAGATGGAGATTTTACCAGCATGATAATGTGTATGGAATTTACACTTCATAATGTAATACCGACACGACTTGTGAAAGAAAATGCATCTAGACATCAGGATGATTTGATGCGGGAGTTTAGATCAGAGCTTGGCTCTACAGTAGAATCTACAGTAGATCCTCTCTGGAACTGAAATGGTTCTCTGTCGACGTGCTATTCAGTCATCCAGGAGAGAAAGTTGAGCGTGAAAATAACAAAGGAAAAAAAAGAAGAAAAAAAGCCTATCCTGCTCATTGTGTGAAGGTGCATTTCTGTGCAAAAGTGTTACTTTTCCAGGTTGGACAACGTGCGAAATGGAAATCTCGGTGAGCTAATCAAAGTCAACGACAGCAGTTCACACACTGAATTTCAGCTCCGTTATAGCAGAACAGAGGAGGCTTGATTAATTGCTGCTTTTATTAGAGCTGCATGTGAATCCGGATAGCGCACGTTGTTCCTTACGCAAACACACACACACACGCGCGCACACACACACACACACACACACACACACGCTAAGCCAAGTGTACCATGGATTGAAGGGACACTGGCACATCTTGCGCCTCAAATCATTTGAGTGTACGAGGCCAGCGGTGCATGCCGTGTCTCTGATGAGCTTTCAGGAGAAAAGTACGCAAGAGGAAAAACGTCAGATGGAGTAATTGATCGATCATCTGCAGCGCTCTAACAGGCCTGCGAGTATTAATACCTGTAACTGCTGGCTTTAGACGTCATGTGGAAGGAAAGTATGTACAGTATACCGACTGATATTCCTTTCTTTAAAATGTTTAACAGTCTCACCAAAAGCAGTCATATAGTTATATATAACCGTTTTCAATTCCAGAAATAAACCCGATTCCAAGTACTGCGATTTGTTAAAGAATCTGAGATTCAATATGTTTTCTCTGATATCTGATCCTCTCTCTCTCTCTCTCTCTCTCTCTCTCTCTCTCTCTCTCTGTCTGTTTTTTGACTAGAGGCGGTCATAAAACATTAGGATATGTTTGCAGTAAATCTGATTCAGTCTCTGATGCAAAAATAAAGACAATATTAATGTTTGGGCTTCAGGTTCACATTGTATAATTTTAGCATCCAGACGTAAACCACACACTGTCCCACGGTTGTGCAGCCAGCATATCACAATTCGTACAATTTCCACAGGCAACACTGAAGTTCGAAAAGTGTCATAAACACCCCATCTCACATTCCTAAATTAGCTCTTGAAACATAACATTTTACAAGGTAGTTTGAAATCGTAGGTAGATAGTGCGCTCTAATAGGTGCTAAATCTCACCCTGTGCACTAAACTACTGAATAGTACCTGCTACTGAAACCTTAACTGCTAGATAGTGTGCTTGTATAGATACCAACTCCTTGTTTCATTTCACTGTGTACTGAACTGTATATGGTTGAAATGACAATAAAAGCACCATGACTTGACTTGACTTGCACTAAACTACTAAATTGTATGCTCTAATAGGTTCTAAACCTCACCCTATGCACTAAACTACTGTATGGTACACTCTAATAGATACTGTGTCCCACCTGGTACACTAAACAGGTACAAAAATAGTACGCCCTAATAGATTAAAACCCTAAGTCCTGTGCCATTTTAGAACTTGGTTAGTAACCTACAGTAGTAACCCAGTGTAAGGATCATTCCAGTGATGGAAACTAAAAAGCACTTTTATAAGTTGCTCTGGACAACGTCGTCTGCCAAATGCCTAAATGATTTGATAGATATTAAATCCAAGGATTAATCCAACCCTGCACACTAAAAAACTAAATAGTATGCTCTATTAGAAGTCCACAGCTAAATCTAACCCCAAACCCTAACCAAACAACTAAATTGCATGCTTAAATATGTGCTAAATCCACGTCCTTATCCCACCTGCGCACTAAACTACTAAATTGTGTGCTCTATTAGATACTAAATCCACAGCTAAATCTAACCCCAAACCCTAACACTAAACTCCTAAATTTTATGCTGTAATAGATACCTAATCCATGGCTTAATCCCATCTACGCACTAAACTATTAAATTTTGTTCTATATTATATACCATTGACATAACATATATATTATATATTAGTTAACCCTAATCCCAGCACTAAACTACTAAATATTACGCGCTAATAGATATTAAATCCAAGGCTTAATCCAACCCTGCGAACTAAATTACTAAATAGTATGCTGTAATAGATACTAAACCCATGGCTAAATCCCACCCTAACACCAAACTACTAAATTGTATGCTTTAATATATGCTAAATCCACGTCCTAATCCCACATGTGCACTAAACTACTAAATTATGTGCTTTATTAAATACTAAATCCACAGCTAAATCTAACCCCAAACCCTAACACTAAACTCCTAAATTTTATGCTGTAATAGATACTAAATCCATGGCTTAATCCAACCCTAACACTAAACTACTAAATAGTACACCCAAATAGATACCTAATCCATGGCTTATTCCCACCTACGCACTAAACTATAAAATTTTGTGCTCTATTAGATACCAAATCCACAGCTAAATCTAACCCTAATCCCGAACACTAAACTATTAAATAGTATGCGCTAATAGATTTTAAATCCATGGCTAAATCCCACCCTGTGCACTACAACCACTAGATAGTACGCTGTATTAGGTACTGACCCCTTGTCGTTATTCCACCTCCACTTCCTGATGATGTGTGAGCAGCAGTTTGAAAAGATGCCGTCTGAGGCATCAGGTACCTCGGAGGAAGAACGTGTCAGCCTTGCATCCTCGCTGGTTGGTAGCTGTCGCTGATGTCACTAATTACGGATTGCACTATTAAGACACCCAATCAGGGGAAATAAATACTGAATGACTTTAATTAACATGAGCTGTGTGTGATTTGTTTGAATCCATGTCACCACATTTTTAGAGAATGTTCAGAGGTCAGAGTTGAACGCTTATTTCTAGAGCTTTCGACTCAGGCTTATTGAAAACGCACCCTGAGTACGTGTGTCTCGCTGTGTCTATCACACAAGGTCATGTCTTTCAGTCTCACCGTGACCTTTTCCTCGGTGTGTATTAAATGCCGTCCGAAATCAGATAAACGCCCGTGAAACATCCGTCTCATTGTTGCAGGTGTCAATCACGCACAAGTCAGACGGTCATAAATAATGGCACCTGGTGAATTATGGATGTGATGAAGTGGAGCTGACACCTCAACTGAACTCTCTTTCTCTCCCCAGGCCTTTTCCATCAGAGGACACCGCGCTGAACGAAGATGACGTCTATCGAAGCTTGGAGGAGCTGGCCGAGTAAGTGTCAATGTTTACCTCTCACACACACACAAACACACAATAGCTATTCTGATCCCCACCACCTCCGTATTTTATATAAACCGTCTTCTGCGATTCCCGTCCATTGGTTGCCATAGCAATGCCAGCCTGGTATCTGGTATGGATGGAGTTCAGGCAGAGTAGAAATGAAGAAAAAGATTGATGTAGGAATGGAGACATTCGAAGGATGAGAGATCACAGAGTCGCAACGACCTCTCGGTTCTTCCCGAGCTATTCTCACAGCTGCCTAATTTAATCACACACTCCTCTTCTTCACCAGCCATGGCGGTTTTTACGCGTGCGGAGAGGTCTGTCATATCCCCGTCAGATTGTCTGGGTTTAAAATCCGCTTGTCATATCGGATGGAGTCGGTGTGAAATGAATTCGTTTTCAGGTGCAACACAAAGTTAAGTGCGTCTTTGAGACTTTAAACGTACCGTAATTTATTAAGTGTACCCGAAACACATTTCTCATCAGATTCACACACCTGTTTTGCTCAGAGCGTCATTAATATTTATAAGAGGAGTTGTATCCCTGATTATCATTAATATTCATTAATTGAAATATGATACCTGAACTGCGAGTCTGAATTCCTAGTTCCGCTAAATTAGCCAGATAGCATGCTCAGCGCTAGAAAGCAACACTATGCATGTCGATACAAACCGTTTTTTCGTAGAAATCAGCATTTTGTAATTCGTTACTGTTCCTAAGCTTTGCGGAAAAATGCTGAATCGTCACTAAACATAATAAAAACAAATCAATCACCTACGACCTCGAGGTGTTTTCAGTGCCATGTTGAGATGAATGGGAGTTTGTGCACGAGTGTAAACAACCGCAAGAGCAATTACAGGTTAAAAAGTAATTATTTTAATCGTTAGTTATAAAAATAAAAAAAAATCTGTGCAGAAATTAGAACAGTTCCTGTGTCTGATCTTTCTCAGCCTGGTCAGCTTTTGGAAAAAAATGGTAATTAAACTCTACTCATTAGGGTTGCATGTGACATTTTACAGCAACTAAGGGTTTCATTCCATCTCTGGATGTGACAAAGTGAGACACACTTCAGCGATTTTACTGAGGACTTCATACGACAGCTTAAAAGTTCCACAGTGCCATGACGCACTTCAGTGAGATGAGATGTCAGAGAGGTTTCCTGAGCTTTAAATGATGAGATACAGGCTTTAAAATACAGAATATTCTTGCAAGGAAGAGGATTTTAATCCAAGTACTTAAGGAAATCGCAGTCGTTTGCTCGTCATTGCCAGTGACAGGAGGACACCTTGAGGACATTCGTTACACCAGGACAAAGAAAAGTCCTGATGATTGCCTTCCATGTACCATGAGAGTGAATGAGACCAGTTGAGGAGTGCTGGAGGATTGAAGGAAGTGTGGTACAATTTCTGGTGTGATAAGTGCAATGAGGTGACTGGGTGCTGGCCCATCAAACTTTTAAATCTGATGCAGGCAGCTACAGGAAGCCAACTGTGAAATAAAATAAAATCCTTCCCAAGCCGTATTGACCCATAGGGCAGAGCTGATCTGTTTCCATAGTCCTCAGCCAGACACTGGCTTACAGCACAAGGAATGGGCAGATACTGTACTGGCCAGGGTATTGTGCAACATGTCTGATTCCCTCCCAGCCTTGCAACTGGTACCAAATTATGCTGCATGGCAACAGTGCAGAAACAAGCAAAGGAAGGGGGTGGTGTGGGAGAATTTAGGAAAATTGGAAACAAGTCGTAGAGCTGCATTGTGAAATTGAATGTCGCGCAGGCCTGCCAGGAGCTACTTGTAGTAGTCCAGATTCAACATAAGTGACTGAACAAGCACCTGAATGGCCTGTGTGGAAGAAGAAGAAATCAACATGACTGTGTCAGGTTAGCAATGTGAGTGGAAAAGGACAGTTGATTGTCCATGATTACCTGAAGGTTGCGTGCAGTGGCTTAGCATGAGATCTTGAAGGTGGAGGAATCCTTATTCCTGGAATAAGCAGCAGGGATTAAATTTCAACTGACGAGCTGCCATCCATGAAGAGATGTCCGAGTTGAGTGTGATCTTCGTAGCAGTGGTAGGAAAATCTACGTAAGTATATGACTTCCCTTAGAGTCGAGAGTTAGAACAGAAGAGGACTAAGTACCGAGCTTTGTGGGACACCAGTGGAAAGTCTGCATGATGCAGATATATGGATCCTCTTCATGTTGCCTCGTTGACCAACCTTCCGATTAAGAAGCAAACCATTGCCATGCTCTAGCATGGATCCCAAGACTCATGAGGATGGACAGGAGAGCTTTGTGGTTGACACTGCTGAAAGGTAGGGGTGGACAGAGACCACTCAATGGGCAGTTTCAGTCCTTATGGAATGTGCAAACAGACTGGTTAGGATCTTGGAGTTTGTGGTGTTGTCTGGCAGATTTTCACATTTTTCTCATTATAAACCTTGGTAAAGTCTTCAAGCAGTCATGGAGGTGACAGTAGATCCATCATGTGTTGGGTTTCATCATATGATTTATAAAGTGTTTCGTTTCCTTAATAAATAAAGAATGTTTGAAACCTATAGTGTTCAGGTTTTAGACCAAAATAAGACTATTGTCTTTGCCTTTCATGTTAGATGTGTGCTTTAAAGCGACAGTTAGAGCTATAATATAGTGTCTGATCTCCCCTTGAGACTGTGCAGTTGAGTATTTTCTCCATAGCCCCCAGTGTTGTGTATGAACGAGGAGAGATCCATGGTGAGTTGCAATAAAATGAAGTGGTGGTATAACATATGAATGATTGTTAATTGAGGCTGTTTAAGGTAATCTAGGAAGTCACTTCGCTCCGTGTTTATTGCGTCCATCCCGAACCTGACAGAGCATGAAATTATTCTGTTGGCCAGAGACTCTGTTTTCTCCTTTCAGCTGAAATAGCAATCAGGTACCTAGGCACACGCTGTGTCACAAGAGCTTTTCTTCATCTTCTCTGCTACAGCAGTTACTGGGTTACTCGCTCTACACGGGCATTCTGGGATGCAATGCTCCTGATTTTCCTGAGATGCGTTCAGGACAAATGACCTCATACGATTTACATCAAGACCACGAACGAACATCTGACAATGTATAGATGAACTAGACGTGCAATGAGGGTCCGTCGAGTCAGTATGGTTTGTGTTTGGGGGATAATGAGTGTACAAGCCAGTGCTACTGCTACAACAGCTACTACAGTGTCTGTACAATTCAGTTTTCACACATTCTCTCATTATCCCTTTGCTTGGATCTAGGAATATAAGGCAAAAGGAAGATAAACTATCAGAGCACCTGACTTAACTTTACCAGTGGGGAAAATCTCACCGTCTCTAAGCCCTGCCTGGTAGAATATATAACCCAGTAATAATAATAATAAACCCAATTTATATTATATAGAGGATAAAACATCTTTCATTTCTAAGTAAGTCTCCAGATGCTTGGCTTAAAACAGTACAAACAAAGGTGGATGCTATTCTCATACAATGAGGATGCTATTCTTCCTCTTCTTCTTCTTCTTCTTAATATTATTATTGGAGATTGTAATTATTCAGTAGTTTTAGATTGGAATAGTAGGTATTTAAATACTGAAGCTGAAATATGTAAAGTAATGCGAATGAATAAACCACTCTGTGTGGAAGTTAGAATTTCCTCCATTATAGATGAATTTGAGGAATTTTTTAAGGGCTGCATCAGAATAAATTCGGGGTTAAACGACTTACACAGCTGAGAATACAATACAGGTAAGAATAAAATGTAAAAGAAAAAAGAAAAATATTGGGTTGTTTTTGTGGGCTCCATGAACAATTTCCACTAGGATTATGGGTAATTGTGGCCTGACAGTCTGAAGTGTGATGACTCCCAGCGAGTGAGGAATGTAATTTTATTAGGTCAGACATCTTCCTAGATCTTGTCCTCAAATATTCATGGATTTGTTTTTAATCAAACTACTAAAATCACTAGGCGTGTTTACAGGGACACACATCAGAAAGATGTTATATCCTGATTAAAGGCTTTAAACATACAGAATGAACGCAGCATCTTATCAGATCCGCATCCATGCAAACAGTTAAGTTGATTTTTTATTGGATTATAAAAATACTGTATTATCAGTATAAACTTACAGGTTTGACATAATTTGAAATATGAATGTCGAGTAACTACTTGTCCCCGGCAGAAGAAATTAAATAGGCTTCATGTTGATAGATAAAATATTTATTAATCAAACTTACAACAACTGCAATATTCAAATGGATATAGATTTTACAACCTATTAAGCCTCGCAAATGTTAAATATGCGCACCACGTGTGACGCGACACATGTCAAGTCGGTAGTCGAGTAAGCTTTCCACGAGTCCCTCATGTGCAAAACTGTAGGCTTACTTAGTTTTTACACAGCTCGTTAAAATCTGAAATCATTGGAGCGAGAATTGGCTTTGTTGTTAGTCTACGAAATGATGTCAATTTTTTTTACGCCCTGTATAATAATAATAATAATAATAATAATTATTATTATTATTATGTATAATAACAGATATAAAGGATCTGGAGCCTGTCCCAGGGATCTCTGGGAATACAGGGTTCCGTAGTGTTATGGTCAGGGTTAGGGTCACCCTGGGAATGGGTGCTAGTCAATGCCAGGGCAAAAGTGCGCGCACACACACACACACACACACACACACACACAATCATACACTACAGGCGATTTGTAACAACAATCAGACTACACCTCATGTCCCACTCTGGGAGGAAACTGGAGACCTAGAGGAAACCCACAATGCATGGGGAACATATGCAAACAGATGTACATCCACACAGACCAGAGGTGACAGTTCAAAGCCAGCATGGTTTATTATCACTGTTAGACATGGTCTTGCCTGCTCTGGTTTAGTAAAATAATTCTCACATCATGTAATACATATCTTTTCATATGATCGACTAGTCAACCGAGTTAGATTTTTTTGAGCCGTCAAAACGAACACGCTCTCCCTCATGTCACGTTAGCTTTAACTCTCCCTGGATTGCCTGCTGTTGATTCTTTTTTAGAGGCATTTTTGTTTTTTCCCGTTTGTGTTCTAATCCGAGCCATTTCAGTGCATGGAAGCTGTCTTTCAGTAAGCAGCTAAAGAAGAACAGGAGGCACACCCTGGTGATGTCACATGGCTGCGGACGGTTTAAATGAATGCTTTGGCAGGAAGAGCAGACACGCTCTGACCCGGGAACACATTCTGCTTAAGGAAATCACACTGAGCGCCGTAACCCACAGCGACTGGAGCTGCCCAGTTTGTGCCACGTCTCTGACTATAGGTCTGATCCACAGTGTAATACATAGTGGTGCATGACGTGCAGCTTTATTCCCTTTTGCTGTTCAGAGTAAAATCAGACAGAAAAGCAGTCTGGTGAAGGATTTTGGAAGGAAGATGCTCACACGCTCATCAGGAAGCCTGCCACAGATCACCGCTCTAAGCGGCATCCTGCTAATGCTGTCTTCAGGCTTGTTTAGGGGCGAAAAAAGAGAGAATGTTTCCTAATTATCTTATTTTTGGGTTCTTCAAAAAGCATTCCTGTCTTGTTTCGTGAATTAAGAAACTTGAAATTACGTCAAGCTCATGATGTGGTGATAAAGCAACGACAAACTCAATAGCGTTTCAGAATGAGATCTGAGCTGGAGTTTAGCGACTTCAGCAGCATTTAGCAACCAGATTTTTAGCCGTGTTTTGTTAATTATAAAATAGAACAAAAATTTGATGCACGAGCAAATTTATTTGGTTGGATAAATACCTTTTTCAAGGTATTTTAGGCTTTATGGTAGTTTATAGTATGGCACTGCAGGGACATGGCCAAACAGGTGCCAGAAGCCCGCCTGTGACAGCAACCAGCCAATCAGCTGGCCCGTGTCGCTGAGTTAAAATATAAATAAAAATAGGTACAACATTAAAATGTCACCTTTCTGTCTCATCTTTTTTTATAATCAAGAAATTAGGATAAGAACCGATTTCATCTTTGGCGCCAGAGTTCTGTAAAGCGGATGTCATCCTTTTAACCCTTTAAGATGTTTTCTGCATTTAACTAATTTAACAAGTCAAGAATGTGAATCTAGAAATCCTGATGTGTCTAGTTAGAAGAGTGAGAAGACGTCACCCTAAAGCAAAACACATGACATGATGTGTTCCTCTGAAAAAGACCATGAGGCAAGACATCTTCCTGAAAAGAAAAGGAAGGACAAGAGATACAATCTGAAAAGTTCACGGCAGTAGATATTCCTCAGAGCGCTGGGAACTCTGAAGTGCATGAAGACGGAGAGGGACAAACTGATACAGTATAAAGCACTCGAGTAGACATCACTCTGAAGGAGAGAAAGAAAAAGAGATACCATCAGAAAAAGGACATCACCCTGAGAGTGAAGAGACAAGGGAGACAGAGGGGGAAAGAGGACATGGGAGCCGTCACTCTAAAGAAGAGGAAGAGAAACTTCCATGCAGCTCTATACACACTCATTTTAAAGAGCAGAAGGAAATTAGACAGATTAAAGATCACGGGCATGAATGTGATGATTACAGAAAGCACGTACGCGTGTTCTTCATAACAGAGATGCTCAGCTAAAATGTGTACTGTAAAGTCATTTACATATAGTAACATTTCTTGCATATCAGGACTATTTTGTAGTCAAGGACTAATTACAGTAATATTTTAAAGTACATGCTGATGTTACATACTGTAGTGTATAATTCTTCAGTATTCAGTCTGTTTGGTGTGACTGAAACATACAGTGCGGGAGTCATCTCAGGCATTCATGGGATTGCCTTTGGCACAAAAAAAATAAAAACCGAGCATCTGTTCAAAATCATTAAAGTGACTCATTAAATCTCCTCCTGTGTGTACGGATCTCTTATGGCATTTGAGTCGCATTCAGGTGAAGTTTAAAAGCTGTAATAATAATAGAATAATAATACCATAATAATACCTGTCACGCTGGGTTAAGCCTACAGTACGTCCGTGATCCACTTATTAGCCCAGAGAGCCGTCACGCTGTTAGCGGCGCTCGGATTCAGACTGATGTTAAACGGCTAAGTACTGTTCCGCCGTCACGCGTCGACTTGGTCATTCTCAGAAGTGACACTGAATGTCTGAGTGACTTCCTTATGAAGTCTCACACTTTCCAGGTGATGTCTTGGTTAACGCTTCCCCCAGAAGAAAGAGCCACTCTTGTAATCGCCTGAGTTCAAGTTTTGCTCATGCTTGTTGTCTCTCCTGATTGAAACGAGAAGTCCAAATTAGGAGCAGCTTGAGTTCATTTGTCTAGGTACGGAGGAGGTGCTGTGTTGCTTTGAGGCAGCCGATGCAGAGCAGACACAGATGTGCTATTAGTCAGGACATATTAGTTAGTTCAGTCCGATTACCGTCTGTGGGTGTTTGTGCATGCGTGACCACATCGGTGATGTTACCAATTTATCACTTTTAACAACCCATCTGTTTAATTACCATCTGAATTCCTCTCCTCACACTGAGAGAGTGCTGAGCGCTGGCAGCTGATTGTTCTTCACTGTGTGCATCTGGGACAGAGAGGGAGGGAGAGAGAAAGAGAGAGAGAGAGACACTGATCACAAGGTCATCCAACTGGGTCAGACATTTATTTACCTGGCAGAACGAAGATTGTGGTAAGGCTCAGAAGGAATGCGTGCATGCAAACAGAGAAAGAGAGAGAGAGAGAGAAACTCATTTGTGTTAGCAGCTGATGCCTGACTTTCAAGACGCTTACAATATTGATATATTGATATTGATACAGCTGATAAATTAATAAATTCAAAATAAAAATGCACTCTGCTCTCTGATTCAGCCACTGAGTCTAATTCTGATTTGGACTGGCTGGTTCTAGCTTTAACTGTCATTCTGCCTCTGATTCAGCTTATTGACTGATTCTGACTCTGATTCTGACTGACTCTGATTCTGACTCTGTTTTTGACTGTTTGTGACTGAATCTAATTCTGACTCTGATTGTGACTGACTCTGGTTCTGACTGATTTTGACTGACTTTGATTCTGACTCTGAATATGACTGTTTGTGACTGAATCTGGTTCTAGCTCTGGTTCTGACTGACTCTGGTTCTGACTGACTTTGATTTTGACTGACTTTGATTCTGACTCTGTTTTTGACTGAATCTGATTCTAACTCTGGTTCTGACTGGCTCTGATTCTGATTGTGACTAACTTTGATTATGGCTCTGATTCTAACTTTGACCGAACTTTGTAACTCTGACTCCGTCAAACCGCTTAATCGAAACTCTGATTCTGATTGGTCCTGTCTCCTGTTTCTCTCGATTCATTTGCTGCATTGGTTCTGGCTTGGATTTTAAATCTTGTGTCTGACTCTGCCCCTGATTCTGACTTTCTGATTCTGACTCTGAATATGATTTTGTTTGATACTGATTCTAACTTCTGATTGATTCTACGAAGAATCTGGTTCTTATTATCTAATACTAACTTCGACTCTCATTCTGACTCTCTGTCTGCGTCTGTCTTGGAGTCTGATTCTCAGACTAACTCATCCTCATTCCTTCACTCTGATGTAACAGATTCTTTATCCAACATTGTTAATTATGATTTATTACAGAAATCAGGTTTCAGTGTTCAGTTCGTTGCTCAGGACTAAGAGATTTGTCACGGGTGACTGTTTAGATGAAACTTTTATACCTTTTTTTTTTTTTTTTTATCCTGCACAGTGAAGTGTGTTCTCACTCAAAGCTGTAGATGTGATAACACGGTAGCTCAGTTTAAATTCAGTCTAATAGGTTGTTAATAATCCGGCTTACAGTTAAACAAAACAAAGTGGATAATCCATTTAATGACCGATTTCCATAGAGGAATAAGCAGCATGTAACATTTTAAGTCTTAAACGTTAACACCAATGCTATGAATACTCCTTCACTGTATGTATATGTACTGTATTTGATTCAGATTAAATACAAGATGCTGATAAACAAAGAGCTCTTAAAGGTTTATGCTTTTCAGAATGAATTTTATTTTGATATTGGTTACTGTTCACTGTCTATTACTTCCAAGATGTATTAGTCTGCTTTATTTATTTCACCTACAAACAGAAGGTTCATTTTTTTATTGTGTTCATCTGTGTGTGTGTCTGCGTGTGTGTGTGTGTGTGTGTATCCACAGTGAACATGATGTTGGTGAGGACGACATTTATGACTGTGTGCCGTGTGAAGATGAAGGAGATGATATCTATGAGGACATCATTAAGGTGGAAGTTAGACAGCCCATGGTGAGTGAGCCATTTTCCTCAGAATGGCATTTGTGGGCGTGTGTGTGAAAAAAGCTGGCGAGCGATGTAATGTGTCCATTCATGTTTGAGAGCTCATTTAAGAAAGAAAAAAAACAAAAAAGACTGAATGATTTCTTCCTTCATTATTCCCAAGGCTGTGTGTGTGAGTTGATGTGTTCTGCTTACATATGCCACTTTGCCTCCTTAACGCTGCAGATCCGGTACATGCAGGTAAGTTAAAAACTGCATATGAGTGTGTTGGTCCTTCAGTGCCCTTTCTCTCTGTTCCCCCTTAGTGTTCAGTACTGTACGTCCCCTCCTACACAAAGACACACCCGTGTTGAACCGTAGGGCCGTCGGATAGCCAGAACTATAAAATCACGTTTCTGCGACTGATCAGGAAGTTCAGCAGCTTCTGACCAATCCGATTTCCATTTTTGGTCCGCGATGTGAAATTTGTGGTAACATAAATGGCACGAGGAATACCACTGATGTGCGGCAAATCAGTCGATCATAATGCAGGAGGCAGGATATCGAAATCAAGGATGGACAAAAAAAGTTTAATATACTGGCCAAAAAATAAACACAGAAAATAACGCACTGTGATATGTTTACGGTGCACAATGTGTGCTGTCCAGTTCCTGTGTGAAAACAAGAGAGAGAGAGGAAAAAAAAACTCCATACAGTATATGTATAAGCCTGGTCATTCAGTAAGGTCGTCAGCTGACTTCATTTTATTGCCACATAACGTTGCTGAGTCTTGACCTGAGTGTTTGAAGCAACCCCAGATCATCATAACACTGTCTCCAGAGGCTTGTACAGTACATACTCTTTGTGATGCTTCATGCGCTTCCCTTCGTACCCCGACGCACCATCGCTCTGGAATAGGCTCAAACTGGATCAATCTTTATGCTCCCTATCCAACTGAAGCCTTTTTTTTCTGATGAGCCTCACTAAGAAGTGGTTTTCCTGTGGACACACAGCTGTTTAGTCCCAATCCTGCTTGTTATTGATGATTTTTTCTGACCCTGTTTCTTGTAAAAATTGACGGTTCAGCACTATCATTACAACCTGGAAGGATGTTTTTTTTTTTTTTTTTTTTTTGCCAGTTTTACTCCAATTTCGGTAATCTCTTTGTTTTCTTTGCTTAATGCAGCCCAATAATTTGATTCTTCTGAAATCTGTGATTTTCTTCTGGCCAGGCAGCGCATAACGAGTAAACTATTGAGCTCGGTTTTCTTGCTGCATGATATGCAAGTGTACAGTGAAACGGAACAGGGCTTAGAGAAGTGCATTAGAAGATTATCAAGTGCAATTTAGAAAAATGAAAGTCCAAATACGCAAGATACAAGACAATAAGTACACACTAGAGAAAAAGCATTGCAACAATATACAGTGTCAGTGTAAGCATGTAGAGTAAACAGTGCATGAATTGCCATGTGACATGAAGTGCCAGGAACATGTTCAACAGACAAAATGTTATACAGTACGTAGGGAAAATCTTATGGCGTGATTGAGACAAAACTGCAGAGCATTTTAAAGGTCGTGAAGAAATGCATTTGCAGTGAAAGTGACTGACATTTGCCATTGCCATGTACGTAGAGTATAAACACGCTAATTATGCCATTATCTTATACATGGATTTATGACTGTTTTAGGAGCAATAAAATTTAGAGTTGTATTGTTTACAACTGAGGAAATGGCTCCTTGAATAAATGCCTAATTGACCCTGTAGATCCTTTAATAATTGTAAAAATCCCATCAGGAATGTAAACATGGTGAACAAGCACGGGTTTACTGTAGCTCTGCCAGTTACTGTTAAGTCAGGGAGGTGGAGCAGATCTCACAGCCCAGAGCTGGGGAAAACAATCGAGAGGAAAGAAGAGCTTGTCTGGGGGGGGATTTTCAAGCTGCATCCTGCACACATGAAAGAAAGAAAGAAAGAAAGAAAGAGAGAGAGATCTCAACTTTATCAACTGGGTGCACCTCTTGTAAGAGGAAGAAAAGGCCAGAAAAAGATGGCTCAAGAAAAGACACAAGCGAGGGGGAAAAAAAACTGAAAAGTAAAGAAAGCACCACTGGGTGTTTCGCCAGACGTCGCATGTGTCTGCAGCCGTTACTGAATCAGAAACATCTCTAATCTCGTCCACAGTTGCTCCCAGCATGGATTACACACATTATGATGCAACACACATGTTCACTGCAAGTCCCAGATGTTCTGTCATCTTACTGAAACCCTCAGATGCACTTCCTTCCTTCTTTGCAGTTTCAGGTTTTTGGGATGACCCATGTTTATGTAAATGAAGGAAGGGTATCAAGGTCATGGTCCAGATGTTCTAAAGATATGACTGCATCAGACCCAAGCTTTTCCCGACGCTATCAGTGTTGCAGATTTTCATGATTTATAAATTGAGTAAATATTAATAATATTGAAACAAACAAACAAACAATAACCATGTAATGCTGTGATTGAGCTCCCCTTTCCCAAACTGTGCTGTAGAACCCAATTTACTTTCCTGTCAAATGTGATCCATCTGTATTAGTTTGATGTGTGTGTGTGATTATATTCCTTGTGCTGCTTTGTTTTATTTTTCCTCTTCCTGCTTATGGTCTGCTTCCTCCTGACTGTCGTAGTTCCTCAACCTCACACTGTAGACAGAATCCAGAAAAGCCCTTGCTTTATGTTTGCATTCAGAATGTCCTACAGCGTCTTGTGTGTGTGCTTGCTGTCTCCGTCACAGAAAATGGGCATGACGGAGGACGACAAGAGGAACTGCTGCTTGGTGGAGATCCAGGAGACGGAAGCAAAGTACTACAAGACGCTGGAGGACATTGAGAAGGTGAGGATGGAGTGGCCGGGTTGAGACGCTTCGTCCAAATTGAGCCAGAGGCATTTCACAGATGGATTTCCTTGAGCCTGGCACTAAAAAAAATAATAAATTAAGTAAATAAATAAATAAATAAAATATAGTTGCAAGCAATGATGAGCGGGTCCAAGCACCTTGCGCGTGGGCACTGTGGGCGCATGCATTTAAAGGGGATGTGTCAATACCACTACGGCATAATTTTAGAAAAGGGGGAATTTTATGTCTTGAGACCTTCAAAATGCCCTGCATTATGGAAAGGCAAAAGGAAGCATCACTTAATTCTGTCAATGACTGAACAAGATGTCACTTAACTTTCTCACACAAAGTTACCAACAAGTTTCCGGCATAAGTTTAAGGCGTCATCACGGCTGACCTGTTAGAGATATCAAAAATCCCTCCGCCAACTCAATAGCTCATTGGTTGTAACCCAAAATAACTGACTTCCTGTTGAGTTGAGCCCATGACATGCAATGTGAAAGTCGTTCAGTATGTATGAGCCA
Organism: Clarias batrachus; assembly: GCA_003987875.1. Lineage (NCBI taxonomy): Eukaryota > Metazoa > Chordata > Actinopteri > Siluriformes > Clariidae > Clarias > Clarias batrachus. Next base: position 25,200 of record QMIH01000185.1, read on the forward strand.
TGCAGCAAAATCTCCTGTGAGTATTCCAACCTGTCCACCAAGTTTCATGACTTTTTGAGCACGTTAAGACCCCCAAAAAGACCCGGATGTTAGAAACAAACAAAAAAAAACTTAAAAGAACAAGGGTTATAGTAACAGTTACACTATGACATAATGGGACTGATGTCATAGTGCTTGGGCTCTAATACATTAACATAAAAGATTTATTTTCTTTATAATACCGTCAAATGTATGTACGTGTGTATAATTTATAGATTAATATTTATAAGATTAGATTTAGATTTTTTATTGTAGACTTTAAATTAAATTTGCAATGAAGCAAAACAGCTTGTAAAATGCTTGTGAGTTCGATTCCCGGGTGATGCTGTAACCTCTCTCTTGGAGGGGATGGGGTTTATCAGCTCATCTAGTGTGGTAAAAAAAAGTTTAAGCGTTCAATGTAGGATGATAAATGGATGGAGAAAATGTGTGAATTAAAACCAGAGTATTAATATGAGTGTGTTCGGAGGGAAACAAAAGCAGCATGCTGTGAACCTTTTCATCTCTCTTTTTATAGATTAATGAGACGAGTCAGATGTCGTGTCAGCAGATCGATACTATTGGCCGCAGTCCCAAGCAAGTCCTTTAAGCATTGTTTTAATATGTACTGTACCCTAACACGCAGGTTTAGCAATCTGTCCTTTAAACATCCACAATCGTCCGTCTCTTTTATGTCTTTCTTTTAATTACGGCAAGGACGGTCATTAAACATTCCATTCACTTTAATTAGCATATTTATTAATTTATAATCCCGCAATCAAATTTTACTGTCTACCTGCACCAATTTGAACGTAATGTAATGCAAGATTAAACACATCATTTAATAAAATTTTATATTTATTTTTTTTTGGCCCGATGTTTGGATGTAGGAAAAGGGCTAAGTAAAAATGTATTCTTTATGAGAAATGTATTAATTTATTTATTTTAAAAAATTTTCATTCTGATCATAAGGCGCATCCAAATAATTCCATAAAGTGGACCTATTATACAAAATGTACGGTTTATTTATTTTTAAATATTCAGATGGGTCTTAATTGTGCACAAAATTCCATTTTTAGATTGGCCAGGTCAGATTTTCCCCCTCATGTGACATCATATAAGAAGATGCCCATCCCTGGCTTGTTGTTCGGCTTCAAGGCAGTAGTTCATTTACATAGCGCTATAAATAAAATTTAATTGAACATAGACACTGAAATGGCGAGTTTGAGAGAGGAGTGAAACAGAGAGAGTTAGTTGTATGATGAAAAAAATGCAGGAGTGTTTTTTTTTTTTCCTTTTTTCTTCTGCTGCAGCATAAAAGACACACTTGGGGGAACTCCGAGACCCTTGTTAACTTGTTAAAGGAATAGAACCTGTAAAAGTGTGACTTCAATTAGCAACCAGAAGAATTTTTAGTCTGGAGGGATCCAGAAAGTCATTAAACGGTAAAGGACTTGATGGAAGTGTTGAATGAACTGGAGATTATACAGGAAGCTCATATATTTTTATGGCCCCTATTTGCGATGAAGGCAATACAATTAAAAGTTATATTACTTATCCGACGGGTGCTTATCTCTTATACCACGTACTGTAGTGAGCATCTGTAATGGAGAAGAAATAGGATCTGTACATTTTCTCTTTTATGGTGCTACTTGTTGTACTGCTAATGATATCTGTGTCTCTGTAAGTGCAGCAGGATCATTAATATTTAAAGTCATTTCAATATTTAATATTTTAAGTATTTAACATTCTTACAGGAGTTTGGCAGCCCATTTCTACACATTAGGATTTTTTTTTCTTTGAACCGTGTTTCTGAAACTGACGTGTTTTGATAACGCTTCATCTTCGCGAGACAAATCATAACGAGGAATGACAGAGGTTTGACTTTATTTGGCTCAGCAAAGCAAACGCTGTTTATTAATTGGGTTAGCATCAATCCCAGATGATCATTTGGATTTTTTTCTTGCTCAAACTGAGTCAATATCGCTCCTACAGTACATGCAAACTTGCTCATTACCTTTCAGCTGAGATGAATGATTTCATGGCTCAGGATTCACGCTGCTTAGCAAATTACTAGCGCCGCAATATCTATATCTAACCTTATTCTGTTCTCCGAGCCGTTCACTTGTTTTGATCAGCGGGGGGACACGAACGAACGTTGAACGCGAGCGCCGCGGGAGGGTTTTTACAGCTTCGCCTTCGCGAGGCTGCGAACGCCCAAGGAGACGCGGTGTTTGCACGACGGGACAGGAGTTGAATTACTGCAGCTGTTTGTAGAACATAACGAGCAGCGCTTCTAATCAACCATTACACAACATGTGAGAAAGTGTTTATACTGTACAATCTCCTCCTGTCTGTTTCCACAGAGTTACATGATCCCCCTGAAGCAAGTCCTAACTACACAGGAGATGAAGGCCATATTTGTCAATTTAGAGGTGCGTCAAGGTTTGGGGTGGGTGTGTGTGTGTGGGTGTGTGTGTGGGTGTATACATACTGTACTGTACATGTTCAAAACAAAAAATATGTGAAAAATAAAGCATTTCCTGCCTTTTGACTGGGGTTTAAACCATCCAGTTAGATTTCCCCCCTAATGTGACATCATATGAGGTATATGCACTGAAATTTCAACCTACAGGATGAATCCTTAGTGACGCCCTACCTTTTAATCTTGGTGTTTTTAATCTCTGTGCACACACTAGTGTAGTTTGGAACAGCACGGACTGTTGCGGGCCTTTATCAGGTTAAGAAGGCTGATTAGAAAAAAGAAAGAAAAAAACATGGAGAAAATTGTCCGGCACTAGTTCAAGCTTGAAGTATATTTATTCAAGTCACGAACCCCCCACCCACCCCTGAACCGAACAATTGATACGGAATTCAAACCCTCGCACTGTTGTTATACCCCTAATAAAGATGTTAATGTAGTGGGTCATCAACTGCTGGCGAATTTGTACAGTGTGTAACACGTGCATGCTGTTAAACGAATCATGCTGTAAGTGTAATGTTCTCTAGGATATCATCAGAGTCCACTTCGCCTTGCTGAGGGCTATCGACCAGAACATGATGACTGGAGGCAGCGGGCTTGGAAAAATCTTCCTGGACTTCAAGGAGAGGTCAGTAAGACCCGTGTATGTGTGTGTGTGTATGTGTGTGTGTGTATGTGTGTGTGTGTATGTGTGTGTGTGTATGTGTGTGTGTGTATGTGTGTGTGTGTGTGTGTGTGTGTGTGTGTGTGTGTGTGTGTGTGTGTGTGTGTGTGTGTGTGTGTGTGTGTGTGTGTGTGTGTGTGTAAGCAAAATCAACAGGAAATGGAAGCAGTGCCATCGTTACCTCTATAAACGAAGATAAGAGTGTTATCTATATCCTTGTGTCTGAACGCTTCATGTGCGTGTGTGTGTGTGTGTGTGTGTGTGTGGCTTTAGTGAAATCGCAGCCCTGCAGTACTTCTGATCACTGGCCCGAAACTTATGCTGAATAAGTTTTGCAGCTCCCGAGGCTTTCTGAACACTCAGGCATGAAGATAGCCATCAGCTAATTCTCACCACGCCTCACTACCCCCTCGGTGTCATCAGGCTTTACGGAGGCGCGGTTTACCTGCGGCGCGTTTTCCTCCAGTCTCATCCTGCTGTGTTCAGCACGAGCGCCGTGTTGTTGCAGCCGTGTATAATGAAAGCATACCCACTTAAACTTTACAAATCCTTTGCCGTTTTTAAGTCGCAGGTCCGGGGCTTATTAAAGAGGCCGAGAGAAGCCGGGAGCCCATTTTAGTCTGCAGCAGGATAAGTAGATAAGTGCGGTGAGAGTCGTTTGCATGACATGCTGTGACAAGCCGCTGTTGTGTCTCAAATTGCGTGTGTGTGCTGTTTCAGATCCTCCTGATGGGGAAAGGGGGGAGAAAAAATATTTCATTAAAATAACAGCAGTTTTCCTTGTTTTTTATTTATGGAAGATTATACTGTATAGCAGACATTTCCTGAGCAGTTACTTTTAAAGATAATATTACAAGAATCAAAAAGCTAAGAAATATTTGTCAAGTTAGTAAGAAACTGCAGATTCCTTTAGCCTGGAGAATCTCTATCTTTTCTTCGACACCAGAAAACAAGAAAGAATATCTTCACCTCGAGTCACAGAAAGCTTTTGGCACATTTTTTAATTCGCCCATGACCGAGTTCCCGCCACCAGCCGAAAGAACCTCAATACTATGTTTTTTTTTTGTTGTTATTTTTTTACTCCGATGTAACACAGACCTGTTTTTTATGTCTGTCTGAACTCACAAATCTGATATTTTTCAGATCAAGTCACTTACAGTACGGTACAGTATGTGGTCCTAGAGCAGATATGCCGTATATCCGATACGCGATCATGAGACTCGGCTGAAAACGGGCAGATCATAATTCATGCGACCTTTTCCCTCTGCGCATTGGATAGTGCGCTGACATCATCGTCAGTCAGCACAGGCATCTCACTGCAGCGCTAGCAACAGGGCCGTCTCGTTTTCTTTCTTCTTCTGGACCTCAACAAATACAGCCGGCTGACTGCTTGCCGTCCTCCAGAGCAAAAACCCCAACTTAATTTTTCTTTGCTAAAACCACAGCCATGTTTGAAATGAATGCGGAGTCGCTTGAATATGACGTGTTTTAACCAATATGGAGCGAGAAAAGACTGTGTGTGCACATGACGTTCACATTCACATTAGAGTCAGATAAAATTCAGTTGTAATTACGAATTCCGTCCACTTAACGTTATGATATGCAAATTCGATCTGACCAAAAAGAATACGAATTGAACAATGTGACGTGTAATGTGGTCCATGTCGAGGGGGGAAAAAATTATATATGTGACTTTATTATTAAATCTTTATTTATTTAGAATGACTGTTTATCGTTCTGCAGGATGTTCAGTAAATCTAAGCAGCTAATTAATTTCCTTATAAAAATGCACCGATTGTACCTATATTTTAAGCAAATGGTTTTCACCAAAAAAAAAAACGCTTTGTTTCATTAATTAATGTTTAATGCTTTTAAAAAAAAAATAGAACTGTTTGGAACTTTTGTAGAACCTCTGTCTTATGAACCAAATTGAAATACATTAATATTACGTTCTAAAAACAAAAGCCACTTGAATAGGATTGTATGCAGGAAAGGTGATGGTTGAACTGCAACCCTGTAAAGTACCGAGGTAGTCCCCGACTTACGAACATTCAAGTTACAAATTCCCGCAGATACGAACAGACCGCGGTTCCATGAACATCTGTAGATACGAACAAATCACGGAAGTAGCTCACGTGTATTTTACATAAAATAAACACTGCAGCGCATCAGATACCAATATTTACCAATTATATACAATGTTCTCAGTGTGTAAGTGAATGCATGGAATGTCTAAAGTCCGGTATATTGCATGTGTGTGCGTGTGTGGGAATCAGTCTCGAAACAGGATGATAGAAAATGTCTGTTCTATAAAGCTGTCCTGATGGGTGAATAATCGTAATTTCTGGAAAACTGAGTTCACAGTCCAATACAGTGGAAAATAGTTCTGAGACAAAATGGCGTCCAAGATTCCCCTCACGATTTAAAGGCGCAGAGACGACACTGTTACATTTGTTGTGTGAGATTCATTTCCTCAGGCGCGATTACGGATTTTGGCCACATGATGGCAGTGTGGGGAAAGGGGGCAGAGATTAAGATATTTTAGTTAAGGATTGCTATGCTTTACATTGTATATTCATGTTAAAGGCGTGTAAGACTCTTTGTCGGACTTCAGAACAAATCTGACTTATGGACGTGCTCCCGGAACGAACTCATCTGTAAGTCGGGGACTACCTGTATTGATCTTGTAATGTGGACACTCCCATGCTTTTTATTTCTGACTTTATGAATAATAATGTCTCATGCCGTTGGGATTCAAACATATCTCACCTCTAACGTGTGTAATGTGTAATGTCCAGCTTAAATGTTTGACCTTGCTTCCTGTATAAAAGAACACTGTGTTACACAAACTATAATTTAACTTGAAGTGGTTATATATTAGCCATATAAATATCCCTCATTACTGCATGTCGAGTTGAGCTGAAAGATAAAAACCTGCAGGAAGCGAGATTAGATCATCAACAAGTGTAATAGCTGCTGGCGCCGAGATGTTTGGCTCACACCAGCTGCTGAACGGACACACGCTGCATGTAATCCAAAAACCTTATTACTTATTCTCTTCTCGTAGCCTTTCCAGCTGTTTCTCCTGTTCCCCGAACACGCAGTCGGGTCCGCCGTCCTTTATCTTTCCTCCAGCTGTCTTCTCGTTTTCCGCACATCCCGTTCACTTTCACATCCACCGGGTCCGAAACGTAAACTCCGAAGCAAGCCTCCGGCGCTCCGAGCGAGACCAGGTTTTTTTTTTTACACGCGCTGATAAGGCGTCTGGAGAGTTCGACGTCGGTGTCGGCAAAGGCCTCAGCTGCAGGGCGCAGGCCGGATTTGCATAGTGGCGCGGAGTCGTGCTCGCCGCCCTGCTGGGGTGTAGGCAACGATAATCATGGGTTTCTCTCACTTAATGACTGCGCAGGCTGACAGGAGCACTCTGGGAATGTTCCCCCCACTCCCTCACATTCTGCCCACGCCTTTATTATTATTTTATTTTTTTTTCCCCCTTGGAACAGACTTTGGTCAGAGGAAAACCTGTGTACCACCAGTGTGTCCATGTACTGTATATTTGGCATTTGCTTCCATGGTGCTGTATGAATGATCTGCTCAGCGTTTGATAGGAATCAGTTTTGGTGTTCAGGTTTTAAGAAAGCTTCAGCTTAAAGAATAAGGAGCTTTATGTAATTGTGTGGGTAATGGGCTCATTAGTGGGCTATTGGCAGAACCCCGCCGGCTGCTTTGTGTGGAGATGGCATGATGGCACCGCCTCCCTCGCCTCCACACTTTTTTAATTTTAACTCCGAGCCTGTGATCAGATCTAGCATTAGTGATAATGTGCCGAAGAAAAGCACCCAAACACCGAGACGATACGTTTCTATTCATAGGTATTCTCTTGCTCTTTCTATTCTATTCTTTGTGTGTGCGTGTGTGTGTGTGTGTGGCGGCATTCTAGTCATTTATACTGTCATAATATACAGTGGTACCATGGTATACGGATTTAATCCGTTGCGGAGGCGAGTTCTTAAGGTGAAATCCATCCCAGCCACTCAAAAATCTAAAACATATTATCAATTTCCAACACTATAATCATCTTTTTGCATATACAATCATAACATTTGGAACAGATATGTAAATGAAGTAAAATATGAAATAAATAGCAATAATCCCTCACTTAACCTTAACCCCGATTTAAGACCCGAGCTTTAATCTCGCATACATTAAAAGAAATAATTCCTATATATTTTGGATTAATAGGACCTAATAAGTATCAAATCTAAGCATTGTCTTGGAATGGAAAACTGAGTTTGACACTCTCTTGTGTTTTTACTAATAAGTGTAAGGTGCTTTTGCTAACATCAAATGATGCTATAAAGTGTCTACGAATGAGGACAACAGGTCTGAGTTAGGCAGAATAAAGTATAAACTGGGCCTCCGAGTGGCTCAGTAGTAAAGTGCTCGCCCTATCATCTGGAGATCGCTAGTTCGATTCCCAGGTGATGCTGTAACCTCTTGCAGCCGGAGGTCTAGAGAGAGCTGATTGGCCGAAATCTCTCAGAGGGAGGGATGAGAGGTACTTAGTGCTCCCACATTAATCACAGCTCTACAGCGTCTGTGAGCTCATGCGTCTGTGAGTGTGTTACTCCGCCCCCAATGGTGCGTGAGTGAGCAGTTCGAAAAGATGCGGTCGGCTGACGTCACATGGTCCGGACGAAACACATGATAGTCTTCGGCCCTCCCGACTGAGTGGTAGTAGGAGTGGTAGTAGTAGCCTTAATGTGGGAGCCCCCTAGTGACGGGGATGAATTGGACACGACTAAATTAGGGAGAAAATCGAGGAAAAATCTCACCCCCCTCCAAAAAAAAAAGAATAAAGTATAAACTAAAAAGCAATGTCTCCATGTGAGGACGCAGGGACCCAGGATGTTAATTTATGATTCCTCTTGACACCGCCTGCTTTAAAAACTAAACTGAAAGTGGATCCCTTTTCTTCTTGCTATCGTCCTTGATAACATCCTTGGGATTCAAGCACTATGTCTTCACAAAATCTTGCACAAAATGGCAAAAAAATAAATAAATACGAAAAACTCACTTCAATTGGCTTTCCACAGACGCAAACAAGTATTGAATGACTCCCGGAATTACGCGACTCTTCGGCTCGGCTCGGCTCAGTTCTTCTCAGTGCTTCGTATGCCGAGTCAAATTCCTTGCAATTTCGTATGCCAGAGTACCTCTGTAAAGAATGTATTCAAATCATTGCCCCTGGACCTGAAATTCTGCAGCATTGGAGCTCAAACCAGATGCACAGCGTACAGTCGCTCTGCTCATTATAGCTCAGTAAGTTTGCTCTGACGGACGGTGCGATATCTACAGCGGCGCCTTTAAGATTTTCCATCTTGATAACGACCCTGGAATTGGCCCGCCTCGCTCAATGCCCGCCTCAGAAGCATCTGAAAACGAGCAAATCAGTCTTTCTTATTTTTAGAAAAGAGTTGAGTCAGTCAGCGGGAGATTTGAGATAACACTGTGCGTGCTCGTGTACTCGAAAGCGAGTCTGTCTCTCCTCGCTCAGACACGAACGCTCATATTTACATTTGGTGACATTAGACATAAAGCCCTGCAGAGTATTTTTGGTAAATTATTCATTTCATTAGAACAGGAGCGCGTCAATGATCTTTTCCATTCTCCTAATGATTGACGTGTTTCTTAGTCTCATTGCGAAGCGTGCCGTTCTCCTCCTCCTTCTCGCTACAAAGAAGGAAGCGGCCTGGGAATTCGCCGTGCCGTCCTACGCGCCTTCTTCCGCGGCTCGGAAGGCTCAGATGACTTTAATTAATTTTGTTATCTCCTCTTGTAAGTCCCCGTGACCTTTCGCAACGATGCATTTCACAGAATAAAAAACGAACGCGAACGCTTTTCAGGCCGCGACTCGTTGAAGGGCAGAGGGAAAATGCCACTGTTTTCCAAGCGCGTCCATGCTGAAAAAGAGCGGAAGCGCTTGAGAGGGCGTGAAGCTTTTCAGATTGGAGTGTTAGGAAAGGTCAGGGAAGTGTTTAAATTAGATATCTGCAACAAGTCCATGTGTTTAAGAAGCTAAAACTAAAATTAATTCGCTCTTGATTGGAACGGGAACGTTGATAGCTGTCGGGTTGCATCGGAGGTTAAGCAGGCTGTTGGTGTGTACTCTAAGGCAATTGAGATGAGCAGAAGTACAGTATCAGTACAGAGACAGACGGCGGGTTAACTGAGAAAGCGTTAACACCAGAATCGCGTTTGCTTTGGAACAGCATGCATGACCGCCTTCCGTAATGAGAAAACCAACAAGCACACTGAAAGCTAAATTTCTGTTTAGAAAGTGTATGTACGCGAAGTTCTCACCCTGGGGAGTGTTCGCACTAAAGCAACATCGCTTTTCTCTTCACCTCCCTCCTGATATCTCTCCTACCCTCCGTGCTCTCGTTTCAAGGATAGAATTCAGCACAGTCTGAGAGGAAAGAGGGAATATACAGTATCCCTGAACAGTCTGAACAGCTTCCAGTCTGACAGAGTGAACATGACAGCCTGATCGACACATCGCTTTATCACCTCTGGTTGCGTCCACCGTTGGGTTTGTACGGCTGTTATTGATGTGTTTGTTGGGTATCAAATGCTAATTTTCAGTTTTAGACCGATGATCTAGAGCTGTGAGAGCGTCGACGGGTCGATCTTGATCCGGATTGTTTGGAAACCTCCGGTGAGTGAGAAAAAATGTAACGAAAGAAATGTAACAGGCTAATGGTGAAGGTGTTTATTCAGATCAGTCGCTTGAAGTGATGATGCTTTTAAGGCTGAGTAGCATACAGTACAGTAGGTAACATCGTAGTAATCATCTCACTGTTTTGTCCGAGGTTTGCTCATGGACACTGGATGAGAGCGTGTAAGCTTGTTTAAAAGGACCTGCATCATTTATGGTTGCATTTAATCCGATACACGGCCACAAGTCATTACACCATCCCCGGAGAGCTAAAGTGCATTCCAGCACGCTCTCTCTCAGAACAATGTGGTTTGTTCCCGGACATTTATTCATATAATCCTCGGCTCGTGCCCTGAAACCGGACCGGAGCGTTCAGGGTAAAATTATGGAGGATCGCTTTGTGCGTCCGTCCGGTCTTTCAGCTAATTGGTTTCTTCATGTCTCGGTTACCCTTGTAACGTAATGGCCGTGCATAATGCATAGATGTTTTGGATAACGGCCGTGTTTGTTGCAATGGTGCTGTAATGGCTCTCCAAAGCAAGATCGTAGTCACAGGGTGCAGGGTTATGATAGCATTAAGCCGGCGTAATGGCGCTCGTTTAACAGCGTGTCCTTGGCCGGTGTGTGTGAGACAGCATGGAGAATTGTTTATCAAGAGCTTCTCTTGGCTGTATACACAGTGGTGAAGTGGGAGGTGAGGTGGTTAAGGTGGTGAGTTTATGAGGTTTAAGGTTTAAGGCTTGGATTGTGTTCTGTCTCATTGGACGTGGGTTTGGAAAAGGCTCGACAGATGGTCCAGATTTGGACCAAATCTTATTTGGTGCTTTAAAACACCTGGAGAAGTGCAGGCGGTTGTAGGAAAAATATCAAGTGATGAGGTGATGTAATGCAGCCCAAAGCCATGCTACTCTAAATTGATTATTTTCCTATATCGACACGTTCTAAAGTGTTTTATTCCTCTTAAATCACAATGACTTACTAACTGTTAACCAGTAGAGGATGAAATATGTACTTAGAAAATGTACTGGAGAATGTAGAGGAGTAGAAAATGTACTTAAGCTACATATTGCCTTTGTTTTTCTGTGGCAATTTATTTATCTGCGCACTGACTCCAAAATCAGTGGATTTGTTACAAGTAAAAAAATAATTAAAGTATATGCTTGCATTTGAGATGGTAAAATGTTACAGTTCCTCTATAATCCTGCAGGTGGCAGGCTCTAAACTATTCATACGTTGATAGGCAACACAGCGTCCCCATGTGGTAGCACGGAATACTTGTTTAGAATGGCAATATAAAGTCGTGATAACGATAAACAGAGTCGCAATACAAATCGAATTGGCACCTGGGAATCGCGATAATATCGTATCGCTTGATATCGCCCTGAACATTCGCGTTTCTCTTAACCAACATAAACCCTACTTTTTATCTATGTATACTGTAGCTCTGCTTAATGTTGTGGAGCATCCACGAAACAAGATCTCATGTATGTTAAAGGTGTGTAAGCTGTTTTGTTCCTCAACAGCCTTTTCAAACTGATAAAAAGCGCATGTTATTTTTTTTATATTTTCAGCAAAACGCAAAGCACAAAGACTTTTCTGTCTTTCCTCAGAAACCTTGCTGCTTTACCTCCTTCTGTTTTGAGCACTGACACTGGAGACTACTTTCGAAACCGCTGCACTTCTTGCATAACACTTGACCATATGCGAAGCATTCAAACAACACAAGTCCCGGTGTAATCTGTTGCTATAGAAACTATAACGTGATAGACCAAAGCACGTTAGTTATTCATAAACCTCTCAGCATGATTGAGCGACTGCCCGAGCTGCTGTTACAGAAAATTAATTTACGCTTTCTGGCCAGTCGGAATCGGGTAACAGCGATCAAACACTCACACACATACACACACTCGCACAAACTCTCACTCACACACACACATTCACTCACACACACATATTCACTCACACACACACACTCTCACACACGCACACACACTCGCACACACACTCGCACACACGCTCACACACACACTCACACGCACACACACACTCGCGCGTGCACAAACGCACTCATTCTCACACATACACTCACACACACATATTCACTCACACACACACACTCTCACACACGCACACACACTCGCACACACACTCGCACACACGCTCACACACACACTCACACGCACACACACACTCGCGCGTGCACAAACGCACTCATTCTCACACATACACTCACACACACTCAAACTCACACGCACACACAAACTCTATACTGCTTATTCTGAATGCCAGGGGATGCTGGGTACATGGTGGTGTGTACATGGGTAGATGGTGGGGGTTCACCCTGCATGGGCTACTTATTCACTCACACACTACAGTCAGTTGAACTAAAGGAGGAAACCGGAGCCCCCAGAGGAAACCCACCAAATACAGGGAGAACATGCAAACTCCAAAAATAACAGTGAATGAATCATTTAATAATGTGTGAATTTAAACCTGTTAACACATTCAATAGATTGGATGACCTTTTATGGATAATTTTTTTCATATCTTCATTATCACTCCTGTAGCACTAGACATTCTGCATTCTACGCATTTCTTATAATTCACACACACGATTTTATTGCACCATTTTAATTTCTTGCAAACAGAATCCCCTCTCTCTCTCTCTCTCTCTCTCTCTCTCTCTCTCTCTCTCAGTATGTTTTTAATACAATTTGATAAAAAAAAAATTGCCTCATAAAAAAGACCTTCATATTCAATTAGTGCCGTGACATCTGTTATTAGAGCTAATTTCTGACACCTGCCCCGGCGTTTTCAGAATGCCACAGAGTCCGTGTCGTGGCCCGTAATTGAACGGTGCTCCCATTAATCTTCATCAGACGTGCTCCATGCGGAGCAGAGCCATCTCTCTCGCTCCGCATCACTCCTTAATCAGGCCTGCTTAGCCCGGGGGCACGGCGGCACAGCGCAACCAGAGAAACCCTGTCAGCTCCCAACGGAGGTCCATTCTAAGATCTGTTTTAAAAAATAGAAAAGAACATGATATCCTGTTGTGTGAGGTCAGTTATTACCAGGACTACGGTTCCGAAGGTCCCAGGTTCAAACCCCATGACCTCATTACCACCAACCCTCAACTGCTCGGGTGTATAATGAAATAAAATTGAAGTCGCTCTGGATAAGTGTTAATAACACAATGATGCTTCATGGCATTACTGTGATATTTTTAAAGGTGTTGAATAATTTTTCCCGACAGGTTTAATGATGATACATTTATGATTTGTACGACATACGCTCTATATAAAAACAAAGCATTTCGTTAGATAGATATAGTAGGGTTTTTGGAAGGAGTGTCTGGTTTTAACAGTCAGAGCTAAAGCTGTGCTTTCCTTTATGAAATGTCTTCCGGACACACGGACATCGAGCTTTCAATCTGTTTTTTGGAAGGGGGTGTAATGACTGTTTATGGCTACTGTAACTTTGGAAGATGCTAAGATGATGTTACTTGTTTAACACTGACTGGAAACCAATCCGGAGATCGCAAGTTCGATTCCTGGGGGATGCTGTAACCTCTCGCAGCCGGAGGTCTAGAGAGAGCTGATTGTGAGCTCATGCAAGCGGAAGGAGTGGATAGCGCTGTCCTCCGAGTGTGTTACTCCGCCCCCAACGGTGCGTGAGCGAGCCCCATAGTGACGGGGAGGAATTGGACACGACTAAATTAGGGAGACAATCGAGGGGAAAAAAAAAACCACTTACTGGAATCATAGTCTCGTGTCATATTTACGAAGAAAAAAATTTGACTGCAGAGTTTTAATGATCACCCGTACTAGATTTTAACAAAAAAAAAAAAAACATTGGTTTTTGATCAGATTTGTTGCAGTGCCTTCTGAATTCGTCTCTGTTATGGCACGTCAGGTGATGCACAGAAGGTGCCAATGCAGAACATCCAATCTGTTACACCATCTTCAGAAGCAGACGTGCCAGAAATATCCAGGTCATGTAATGAAACGAGGCATTCTGTGCCAGATGTAGTGCTCTGCTCCAAGCCGGCTACTGTGTCAACACTTCAGTATGTGTTCTTCTTTTGTTTTGTTTTTTAGTTTAATTAGGTTAAGTAGATTTTTTATCCTAACGGTGCGCTGTGATAATGGCGAGATCCTCGATTGTGTTCTGACGTGAACGCGTACAGTGGCAGTATTTTACCCTGGCAGTTCTAGTCGTTTATTTTATAGTGCATTGGTTGTAAATTAACCTTGGTCATTTATTAAAGCTCGCCGAACAAACAGCGTGATCGAACATGGAGCGCATATAAATGCTGAATTACCCACTAGTCAGGAATGTACCTGCAGGAATGTTAAATGTTTAATCACAGCACTGGATGTGACTCGAACACAAATCATTTATTATTATTATGTTTTTTTTTTATTATTTCTTTTTTTTCTCGTTCCTTCCAGGCTGCTGATCTACGGACAGTACTGCAGTCACATGGAGCACGCTCAGAAGACGCTGGATGACCTGATCGCCACGCGGGACGAGGTGAAGAGCAAAGTGGAGGTAAGCTCGCTCACCTTGCCTCGTCCTTCCCGTGCGCCGATCAAACCCAATTAGCTTTATCGGCTCACTGGAGCTACGCACGAAGCTCCATATCTATAAATCAGTGGAGCTGATCAAGTGCACGAGCAGCACGCCGATGTCATCTCGTCCTAATCAGCTAAACGCTTCATAGACGTATCAGAACATTAGAGCGATGAGTCGGAAAGCTCTCCTAGCTCTCAGAATGATCTGCTGAAGGTAAGGGTTTGTAGTTGAGGAGAGATACTCGCATGTACTCCAACCCTAATCGTCAGTCGTTCATGTCTGCCTGATGCGATGCGATAATTACAGAGTCAGCCGGAAAAATTCATACACGCTTCAGGAAAAGAAAAACTTTCTAATACTAAATTTATTGCTGTGTTATGTATTGATAAATATGATACTATCATATTTATCATAATTAATATTGTAATGACTATAGTATACACCATACTATTTTTCTTTTCCTAAAGTGTGTGTACATTTTTTTGCCAGACACTGTATATAAAATCTGCAGGGTCACACCCACTTCCCTGGTACATCAGTGACATAACAGTGGTCAGGGGTAGCTCAGTGGCTAAGCCACTGCACTAAGTTTCAGGAGGTCCCAGGTTTAAAAACCCCATGACCACCAAGTTGTCACTGTTGGGCCCTTGAGCAAGGCCTTTAACCCTCAACAGCTCAGATGTACAGTACTGTGCAAAAGTCTTAGGCGCCATATTATCTGTAGTACCAATTTTGTTATATAAAACCTGACAGCTGTTTTATTTACAGTACTGTGCAAAAGTCTTGGGAACTTCCAAACAAAAGCCATATGCAGTGATGCTTTCGAAAACATTTCTACATTAAAAGAAACTTCTATAAAAAAAGCACTAAGTAATAACATAAACAATCAACGGTCAATATTTGGTGTGGAAACTCTTTACTTGAACATAAGCAGTAGTGTTCGATACAGATGTGTGCAGTATTCAGCTGTAAGTAAAAGCTGTTAGGTTTTACTGAGCATGCTGGAGAATATGAGTTCTTTTGGTAACTTTGTCACACTCGCTCCTTTCTATTTTCATGCAAAACCCAGGAGTCGACATTATTGATTTTTTTCTTTTTTCCATCTGAAAACTGGTCTGTCTTGTAATATGTTGCTTTCTTCATAGGCATGCAAATATTCTTCTGTAATGTTATTCATTAATCTTAGTGTATCTTTGTAGGGAATGGTCTTGTACATAATAATGCAGACATCATAAACTTATATAGCAAAATTGTAGTTGTACTACAGACAATGTGGCACCAAAGACTTTTGCGCAGTACTGTATAATGAGATAAAAATGTAAGTCACATCTGCCAAATGCGTGAATGTAAAGAACACAGTGACGTACAACTACAGCTTCAACTGTGATCACATTTCTATGTACAATTAAAAAAGGTTTTATTGAAAGTTATTAAAAGTTGGGAAAGTACACTTGAGTAAAAGTAGAGCTTCCCTACAACAACTGTTATTCAAGTAAAAGTAGAAGTCCTCCATTATCTTTTGTACTTGAGTAAAAGTACAGAAGTATTCACCTTCAAGTATCAAAGATTCAGGACTTTATTATTGTGCTGTAGCTCACAGTAGTCATTTTTATTTTACACATTCTCTCTCCCAACTGTAAAAATCACACTGTTTTCACTTTTTTTCATTGCCGTCTGTCTGCACCCAGCTCCAGATCTGATTTCAAACACCTGTTACATTACATTGCTAGGTGCGTCTCGAAGGAATGCCAAGTCATGCATAATAGTCAGCAGGTGCTGAAATTCCTGCTCTAAACGCTACAGAGGCAGAGCCTTTGCTTCCTGTGTGTGTATCAGTGAGCCTTGTCCACCCATGACCCTGTCACCAGTTCACATACTTTTACTACGTCCTGACCACTGCACACCAGGAACATCCCACAAGAGCTGCAGTACTTGGAGTTGTTCTGATCCAATCCTCTAGCCATCACAATTTGTTCCTTGTCAAAGTCACTCAAATCCCATTCATTTTTCAGAAAAGAAGGTTCACCCGCTGCCTAATACAGTATATCCCACCCACGTCCAGCCACCATTATAATAAGAGATTGAAAATGTAGCAACTGTGAGATGGGCTGAATTGTGATGGGTCAGAGGTCTGCAGTGGTCAGGATGTACTGTGCCAAAAGTATGTGAACTGGCGACAGGGTCATGGGTGGCCAAGGCTCACTGATACACACGGGGAGCGAAGGCTGGCCCGTGTAGTCCGGTCCAATAGAAGGGCTAGTGTAGATCAAATGAAGGAAATGGTTAATGCTGATTGTGATAGAAAGGTGTCAGAACACACAAGTCATTTCTGTTTTGGTGGCAAAAAAGGGGGACATACTGAATATTAGACGGGTGGTTTAATGTTATGGCTGATCAGTGTATGTACTGTACAATACTTACGTACAGCAATGAAGTAAATGTACAGTACTCCATTACCTCCCGCCTCTGCTTTAGAGGAACAACTCTCCTTTTAGCTTCCACGAGAGGTTCAAGTACGATCTTTATCTCCATCTTAATTCTTAATCTAGTGAGCCAATAGAAAAGAAGAAGGCAGGATTTTTTTTTTTATCTCTTTGATCTCTTTGATTGGCACAAAAGAAAGTAGCTGCTCATTTATTCAGTAAGTTTTGCCTCACAGTTTTTCTTACTGTTGATTAGCTGCAGATCTAAAAAGCCACTTCTGTCTCATCCACCACTATACTCTTACACTTGTGGTCAAATATACTCTTTTTTTGGCTAGCAGTAGTCGTTAGATCTTTTATTTTAAAAAAATGTAAAAGTCTTTTAAAAAAAAAGGTTTTAGAATGTGCTAGACTAAATATATATAAGAAAGGTTGATTTCCAGGTTATTAATCAGACATTAATATTAGAAATGTAGTACAAGTGTTAAATAACTGCTCAGGAGGATTACACCAGAATGATATTATTACACCCGGAACAAGATTATTCAATTAACTAATAAATAAATGATGAACGCACCGAATGAATTAAATCCTGAGCTGAGCTCGATGCAGAACAGAAAACCAGCAATGTTTTAAACATCAGTTTAACATCAGTTTTAAATATCTTTAAAGGCATTTTATCACTTTTTGAATAGAGGAGGAAATTAATTCATTAAGTATTACAGTATATTCATTCCCAAGCCAGAGGATATTAATTTACTTAATTCACTGTTCACTTGCTGTGAGGGAAGGTTCTTATTAAAGGTTCTGGAAATAGACACAATTTCAGTCCACAAGGGCTTAACAAACCTTGATACAGAAATCTCCCGGACATTTATACTTTACACCGCAATAACACCGAGCTGCCTCGTATTCATTACGATGTCGGATTTATATCGGGACGGAGTGCCAGGAATTAGCGCGGTGACTTTTTAAAGGCGCTTTATGTCCAGCCGAGATGCTCTACCGCCCTACTGCTCTACAACATTTCTTGATTTAAGGATTTAATCGTCGAAAGAAATAGTCCTCGTAAGGTTTGCAAGGTTTATGAGTTAAATCCAAGGAGCGGGAGTGTACTCTGTCTCAGCCCGCGCTCAACCCCCCCCCCTCCCCACCCCCACCCTTACTGACCTTTTAGTGCTCTTAAGTGGCTTTGTACAAATCAGAATCTTATCCTGGAAAAGTACGCAAACACGGGTATTACGCCGATGTGACATGCTCTTCAACCGGAGCCACAGTAAATGTCAAGTGCGGAGTGTGTGTGTGTGAGGAGAAGTTTGGAAGATTATAAAGATCGTATCGATAGTGTTTCAGCTTATTTGTAAGGATATCGATTTAGGAGTGTCGTACTGTGCGTACCGTGCTTTCTCACTCTCGTTCCAGAGGATTATAATAACAAGCGCAAATATAACTAATAAAAAAATTTAAATCAAAGAATTTGCATGTCTGAATGTGATTTGTTAATTGAGTGTGATTTCTGTTCGATGATGTGCTGCTGATGTTTCTCAGGAGTGCACCGTGAAGGTCCAGGAGGGCAAGTTCAAGCTGCAGGATCTGCTGGTAGTTCCAATGCAGAGGGTCCTCAAATACCACCTCCTGCTCAAGGTCAGTCTGACATCATACACAGACGGGAATTTGGAGATGTTCTCCACGTAAAAAGATTCATCGCAGAAAAGCATCTGAATATTAACGAGTGTATCATTTCTACAAGGATGAAAGAATAAGTTTAATTGCAAATGTTTTTTTATTTGTTTTCTGCTCATTATTATGTGCATGTTGTAAATATTCATAGGGCTGCGATGAAAGCTGAAAATTATTTTAGGCATATTTTGTTTGAAAAAAAAACAACTCCACATGCAAAGTGCTAACTTTTTTTTAAATTGACTTTTTTAATCGTGCATGTTTTTCTCCTTTTTTCTCCTCATGAATAGAAAGAAAGAAAGAACTTGTAGTGTAATTGTACTGTACAGTTATTCAGCAATGAAATGCGGTTTAGCATCTACCAGAAGAGCAAATATTTGTGTATACAAATATTGGCATCGTACAGTGTACTGTATAAGGAGTGCAGGTTAAACAAGTACTGTAGATTATACAGTATTTACAGTAAATATTCTATAACAAGGCTATGCAGTGAATAAGTCTAACAGCTGTAGAACAGATAACACTATGAAATTAAAAACATTGCCCTGTTAATATAAAAAACAAAAAATCTCATTTTGTATGAGAGATATGCATCTCATCCTCCTGTTCTCATTCTCATTCTCGTCTTGACACATATTCAAAGATTCTGCATAAACATGGCATGAAAAAGTACAAAAGTCAGACCCCCAGATTCACATCACATTGTTTCATCTCTGTGGAAAAGAGTAAAGTACGGTAAAAGTTTTGGCTCATTTGCAAACGAGCGACCATTTCCTTGGCTAAGGATCAGCGTACCGCGTACGTGATGGACATCCTAATAATATCCGGTTACATCATCAAATCAGAGATGCTCCCTTTCACTGATGTCTCACTACATCGTCTCAAAATAAGTGATGAACTCACAACCCAAGTACACACTGAGAACGCTCGCTGTGCCTCAAATCACTGGATATGTTAGAGCACAGAAAAGATCGAAATGGAATGTAGGATATCAGGGTTCGACCAGGGATGGAGAATGTGTGTATTAAACTAATGAGTCGCATTAGATTAGATTAGCTGTAACTTTTATTGTCAAGGGAGTAATAGGTATATGATGCACGTATATGATAATATACAGAATAATTGTACAAACATTGGGCTTGAGAAGTTATACAGTACAGCTCTGGAAACAAATACTGTAAGAGAGTACTGCAACTTACTCCAGAAAACTTCTGGAATGTCATCAAGAGGAAGATGGAGGGTCACAAACCATCGAGCAAAACTGAGCTGTTTACTTTTCTTTTTTTTTTTTTTGCAAAAAGAGAGCGGTATAAAGTTACCCAACAGCAATGTGAAAAACTGGTGGCAAGCCAAAACGCATGAAAGCTGTAATTGCAAATCGGGGTTATTCCATCAAAATACTGTTTTATTTGATTGATTTATTTTTGGTATTTACTCAAAGCGTTAACACAATTTGTTTACACATTATTTACATTTTGATTAATTTGCATTATTAAAGCTCTGCAAATGCTGCATGATCATTTGTAGTGATGATGTCATTTCCTCTACACACTCTAAATAACAATAGTTATATTATGAATTTGGGACAAATATTGTCAGCAGTTCACAAAAAATATGAAACAAAACTGTTTATCTCACCAACACATGCACCTGGAAGAAAAAAAAAACATAAACAGATTACTTTACAGTATGTACACATACAGATGTCTGTACGATAATGTACAGTATATAGTGAAGAAAAAAAAACTAATTATGGATGATGCGTGAATGCGTAAGCAGTTTGAAAAACAAATGACATATCAAGCTGAAACTACAGTACAAAAATACAGAGTTCCTGTTTCAACACAACCATAACAAGCCGTATATGTTGGTTTTGCCTGCTGGAACCGTCCCACATCAAGAGTCAACAAACCAAATCAAAAGCCAAGTGCACTATGGGAAATAAGATACAGTGAAAAGGTAACGAATTCCTACACAGCACCAAATCATATTCAAATATTTAACACAGGGATAAAACATTTTTTCCAACATTCCATTTCTCGTTCCAATCAGCCTCAGACTCTGGCGCTCGCTCCCAGTGGAGCTGGAGAGGATGATGGGAAAGATGGAGAGGGAGTGGGGTGTTTTGGTGCACATGATTATTTGCTTTCCATTTCCTACTGTAGCTCGTACACAGTGTCGGCGTTTAAATCAGATTATTTCACACCTATATGGTGAAGTGCGGACTGCAGGGAATCACCGTGACGGGTGAGGTGAGTGTGTGTGTTAGTGTGTGTGAGAGACATGACTCGGGATTACAGCAGGCCAACGGTATAAATCAGGGTGTACGATGGCTATTTAAAAAGGCAATGCTAAAAAATAAAAAGATGTGAAAGTTTGAGGGTTTTATTAGTTTAATTTTATAAAATGGAATTTAAAAAGATATTATTTCCTTGAAATCTGTTTTTAAATGTTACCTTAAAACATTTCTCAGTTCCTGTAGCTGCCTGAAGAGACACACCACTCTTTCAGTTCTTATGCTTTTCTAGGACAGCGCTGCTGCACCAAAATGCAACTGTATCTGTAAATAGGTGTCCTGCAGCTCAGGTGACTCATATACAGTATGTGTGTGTGTGTGTATCTGTGTGTGTGTGTGTGTGCGCGTTCTCTGCCCTACAGGAGTTAGTGAGTCACTCGATGGATCGACCGGAGAGACAGCAGCTGAAGGAGGCACTGGAAGCCATGCAGGTAGAAGCTGAAGTGACACTGACATCCTCTCACACATCATCCTTCACACCCATCCTAGCACCCCGTCACTCGGCGCACGAGCCATGGGGACGCTCAGTCCCGCGCTGGCTACACGCTGTAATGGAGAGCGATCTGAACACGAGTCGAAATATTACACAGTGAATTAAGATACTGAGTCTCTGGAGGGGGGGGGGGGAAATATGTCAAACTGACATGATGTCTGAGGTTCTCTCTGTACTTCTGTGTGCCTTCGCAGGACCTGGCCATGTACATCAATGAGGTGAAAAGGGACAATGAGACTTTGAAGAAAATTGGAGAATTTCAGTGCTCGATAGAAAATCTGGTAAGGACCTCCGGGTTCGGGAATGAAGATCTCTGATGATACGGTCATGGAAATTGAGGAACGTCGTTGCTAGGCAGCCGGTTCAAATCCAAAGCCGTGCAGTATTTTATTTTTATAGTGTAAAGGTTTAGGGAGTGTGACAGAATATCAGTTTCTCTCAAAAGTCCCGGTAAATCACAAAGACGTACGTTACTATATATGAAAGCTGAACTTCCACAGGTGTCAGCCCTTTAGGGAAACATCACCAGGGTGTCATAACTTTCGCACTGTCGGAAATATTTAGCTCGTAAACTTTGTGAGAGTACTTGTACACAGTACTTGTTGGATGTACTGCATGACACCATTATTAATCCTGCATTTACAGTTTGGATTTGGGCTATATTTAGGGGAATATCTATTGCAAATAACGTGATAATAATAATAATTAATGAATCATAAACATTTGAAAACATAATGAATCATTATTTACATGATTAAAGTAAGACACAGACAACAAATGCTCAGGAAACCTTTTTATGCGTCGTCAAATCTTAGAAACGCTTTTGTTTTCTTACAAGCTTTAGTAGGAAGGGCTTGACCGAGGTGCGTTCAAGTCAAACCAGGACTTGTGATGGAGTAAAACTAATTGACATTTACAGAAGACTTCAAGCGCAGTACGGTGATGAGACTCTTAGCCACAGTAAAGGATACCGTTCGTCTGTGAGTGACGTTCAGCAAGTGGATCGCCTGATTCTTAAAAATCGATAAATGATTACTGATAACTTCATATCGTCGACTTGCAGAAGAGACGCAACTGTGTGTGGGAACTGTACACACAATCGTTCACTGACACCACTTGCACGTTACAGGAACTTGGAGTTATCGTCACATCACCAAGCCATTTCTACGTTTGGGTCATTAAAGGAGTTCCTGGGAAGCCGGGGTTTCAGATGTAAAGCAGCTAGACTGATCATGTAGAAGTGCATTAGTGTAGCAGGGGGTTATATAGAGAAATAAAGACTCTCATGACTGTGTTGTCATTTATTCTGCACATTCAAAAGTCCTGGTTTGACTTGAACACCCCTCATACCCCTAAGTGAGAAGAATAAACAACTTGAACTCTTATAGGCAAATAATCACCAACAGGTGCATTTACATTTAACAATGTAATGCTTTAACAACCTTTTACAAATCTACAGCAACCTGCCTTCATCATGTCAGTGAAAGTATGGCGTTATCATGGAAACAGCCATAAAAAGGGAGTGTTAATAAACGTAAACCTCTGTGATACCTGGGAAAATGAACCAACGGTTCATGATCAATTAGGTTCAAGAGTCGAACAGCTCCGTGTCGTACACATCAATAACAGACGTTAAAGATTCATGAGCGCCGCCGTTCTCATCTTCCATCTCTCAAATCATCTTCTCATTGTGTAAGTCCAGCAACAGCTCTTATACGGCTCGGGGATGTGTCCGGAACGTTCTGCCTGGTCTGCGGCGCTCACTTCATCACGCCGCTTGCTCCCTACAGTACCTGCAGCTGCCGAGATTGTTTGCTCTCATAAATCATTGAAACGTCCGGAGTACGAGTGCTGAGAGGACAGACTTTCTTCCCATGTTCAGATCACTGCATCCTCTGTTCCAGCAAGTGGGAGGAAGTGTTTCGTTCGGAGGCGAGCGATTTATTTACATATGTGCCTCTGGCTGAGGGAGAAAAAAAAACAAAAAACTAAATAAACAGCAGAGACAGTGTTTGCATTATCATTCTATTAGAGGGAAATGATGACATCATGCTTGCCGTATAACAAAGAAGCGTCGTGTGTCTGATTCAGGCAGCGTGTGCTTTAGTCATAACACGTTCCATTTGAATTGTGTGTGAATGTGCGTGTACATGCGGAAACCTGAATGAAAGAACGAAATGGTGTGTGTGTGTGTGTGCTTGTACAGCAGGTGAAGCTGGAGGAATACGGAAGGCCAAAGATAGACGGAGAGCTCAAAGTGTGCTCTATAGTTAACCGGACCAAACAGGACAGGTAAGGGTTTAACACATGTGGTACAGTAGTGGTTCAGTTCAGTTTAAACCGGATTAAACACTTTTTGAGTGGGAACAGTACCATAGGTGTGAATCACCAAACCCAAGAATTTCAATGAAAGAAAATATCGCAATCACATATTGACTCCAAGGGCTGATGCTCAAAGTGCTTCCAACGTAAACGTAAAAGCTGAAATTTCTGAAATGCTCTCCTGAAACCCGCGCTTTGCTTTGTTCCTCCCTGATGTTCACAGATACATCTTCCTGTTCGATAAAGTAGTAATCGTGTGCAAGAGAAAAGGCTACAACTACGAGCTGAAAGAAATCATTGAGCTCCAGTATTACAAAATGTCAGACGACCCTACAAATAACAGGGACATGAAAAAGGTACAGACGTTTCTTTTTTCACGGTACACATACTGTATTTCCTTACAAATGAAATGCACAGTGAACATTTATATATCTACGTTGATGTTTCCGAATGTTTCGCATGCGAGATTCTGCAATGTGAGAACTTTTTTCATAGTTACGGTTTGTAGTCTGTAGTTGTGTTGTTTAGTCTGATTTTTAAACAGACAGCATGTTGCTCGGTATCTCGGGGAGACGCACTGGATTAATCGTGCATGGGGGAGAAGATCGATTTGTTAAAAATGCCTTTTTATTTCTTGGAATCTAACACTCTGCATGTGTGAAAGATTGCATGTGTAACTGGGTATCTTTCTCTTCTCTCCTGTTTCTCTCTCTCTCTCTCTCGTTTCATCGTGCATGCCTACCAGGCCAGTGGAAAGATGGTAAGCCAAATCAAACCTCTGATTTATGTATGGATCAGCAGCTGAGATTGCCTGCCTTGCCTCTGATAGTGTGATTTGTGTTCTGTTATCTCGAGAGCTACACAGCCTCCTCATGTTGTCAGACAGGGATTATGTTGTTTTCTTCTACAACTAATTGTCTCTGGTGTTCTTATTATTTTTTTCCCGTGTGTGTTATTAAATCAACGCCGAATCTGTCATCTGCTTAACCCTGCTGTTCTGTTCCCTGTGCAGTGGTCGTACGGCTTCTACCTGATCCATCTGAAAGGCAAGCAGGGGTTTCAGTTCTTCTGTAAGACAGAAGACACCAAAAGAAAGTGGATGGAACAGTTCGAGATGGCCATGTGCGTATTGTGCAAACAGTAAAAATGTCACTCAGGGATTTTTTTTTTTTTTATGTATTTTTTGTGCTCAAGTTTTTCACATTTTTCCTCAAAATAGCTCCAACATCAAGCCAGAGAGAGCCACGGCCAACCAGCACGACTTCCAGATGCACACGTTTGAAAAGAACACCAATTGCAGAGCCTGTAAAATGCTCCTTAGGTGAGAACACACACACACACGAAGGCTGAGAGTAGACACCGCAACTCAAAAGCTCAGAATCACTGCGCTGCTCTTGCTACAAATCGTTTATCACTTACAATACGTGGGTCTAACCAGAGGCTGGCTTCTCAGCCAGCGAAAACAGGTCAAAGCTTTTATTTATGTCTCTTTGGGGTCAGTTTCGTG
Source organism: Clarias batrachus (assembly GCA_003987875.1). Classification (NCBI taxonomy): domain Eukaryota; kingdom Metazoa; phylum Chordata; class Actinopteri; order Siluriformes; family Clariidae; genus Clarias; species Clarias batrachus. Next base: position 50,378 of record QMIH01000185.1, read on the forward strand.
ATTGAAAGGTGAAGTGGAGGAAGCCAAATAACCACAGACGTGCATGCACACACGCCAAGCCTCCTGAGCTTGAAATACTTGAAAAGTTGTGTCTTGTGAGCAGGCTTTTATTCATGTTCTTGAGCTCCATCCTGGAACTTATTGACCTATTTGGGGACACAGTTTTGTGCTGACCTCGATTCGGTACGCAATTCGAACACTGTGGTCAGCGCTACAGTCTCTTCTGTTACATTACATAAATAAATCTCCCAGTAGGATTACAGTACATCACCAATTAGGTACACTTGTTAATGCAGATTTTTTTATTTCTGCTGCAACTTTTAGATGGTCGGGTCAGAAATTGAACGTAAACAACATGAAAGCATGGATCCGTCCTCCATTGTATCAATGGTTCATCCTGATGGTGGTGTAATGATATGTGGGAGATTTCCTTGGCGTGCTTTGGGCCCTGATGTTCCCCAGTTGAACAGCATTTAAATGCAACAGCCTACCTGAGTATTGTTGCTGACCAGATCCATCCCTAAAATCATCTCATGTCAATATGGATGAGAAATTCTAAGGAATGTTTCCAACACCTGTTTGAATTCCTGCCACGAGGAATTAAGGCAGTTCTGAAGGCAAAAGTGGGTCTTTCCCTTACTGTGGCTCGTGAGTTTATAGTATGTAGAACACGATCATAAGTCATCTTGAAACAAGCGTTATATGATCATGTTACAACACACATGTCAATAAACATTATAATAACAGCATGTCTAAGGATCCGACTTTAAGTCAAAGCACGAGGTTACATCACTGTATTAATTCCTTTCTCTATAGTAATAGCTAACATACTCATAAAACAAAAATAACCACTTTTTTTCCTTTAACATGTTATACTTTTTTTTTTTTAAGGCAAAATAATGTTTAGATGCTTTAAATGTTTAAAAGGTGATGTGCAGAAATGCTTCCTGTCGATTTCTAAATAGAACAATTTTGAAATTAGTTTTATATAATCAAATTCACTGCACTGATAGCAACACGTACAAGTTTTTTTTTTTTTTTTGGTCACACCCTAGAGCACAGTTCCTCTCATGGGACAGAAACTTTCCCCTCTAGCCTGACTTTCAAGTCTGGTTCTGCACGTGGCATAACGACTGTAATTATGGTGACACGGACCAGTTACAAACTCCACACAATGATGTTTAAATAAACAGCTTTTTTTTTCTCCCTTTAACTCAAAAAATGTTAAATCTAAACGACTTTGTATTGGCGCCTAAAGAGCTGACTTGGACTTTCGATCTGAGTTACAGAGATATTAAGGAATGCCGCGAACACTTTGAACTAGTCTGAAACTCGGCGGTGTTCGACAGAGGGTTGAGTTTTAGCGCGGAAATATAGTTGGTGTTAAACGTCGACCGCCAACGTTGTGAGCGTAATGGTTCACGTTTATATGCTACGCATGTTTCAAGAGAATTCCAGTAGGGGGCACTGTTTTCAGTCAGACACTCGAGGAGCTTAGTTTTCTATCTTGCTTATCTCTGGTGTGCATATTTGCCACTCTGAAGCAGTAGACACATCATACAGGTAGGGGAGGGGGGGACTTTCCTGGAAACTTTCCTCTTTCATTTCTGACGTGCCTCCTAACTACACTGATCCTACCGTTTACAAAGCACATTAGATCCAGCAGGCACGTATGGGCACGTTTGCTAATTCCTGACGTTATTCACCAAACGAAGGCAGGATTTAAAAGCAAGTATATTTGCGCCCTCGGGCTGCGTTTACGCTGATGTTCTGTAGGAAATGATCACACAACAAGTTACTGGACTGGAAATAACCAAAAAGTGGCACTGTTCTTAATATCTCCTGTGCTTCCTCTCTGTGTCTCCCTCACACTCTCACGCTGCCGCAGGGGGATCTTCTATCAGGGTTACTACTGTTCCCGCTGTGGCACCGGCGCCCATAAAGAGTGCCTGGAGGTTATCACCATCTGTAAAATCAGTGAGTTCTCCATGCGCATCTCAGCTCTAATGAGCGAAATCTCAGCTGAAATGAAACCATTTAGCTAATGACCGTCTCTCTCTCTCTCTCTCTCTCTCTCTCTCTCACTTCTCTTCCTCTTACCTCTGATCTGTTTTTGCGCTTCTGTCTTTTCTCTCTCTGTAGATCCCCATGACTCGGTGAGTGTAAGATCTTTATTTTTTTATTATTATTAATATTCATATGAGATATGCCAAAGTGAAACCTTCACACCGAGTGAAATAATAACCCATTTCTGTCTTCCAGGATCTTGGACTTCCACAGTCAGGTAGACACCCTCTCTGCTCAGAGACAAACTATTCTTAAACATTTATTGACTCCTGTTTCCACATGGTCAGACTTTAGGGTAGGGTGTTTTGGCATAGCTCACTGCTGCCACCTAGTGAATTTGGCTTTGATTTCAGGCTAAACCGCAGGGGAGTGTAGAGTGTTTGGGAATAACTTGACAGGATATTGCTCAAGACCATAGCTATGTAGTCTGTTTGGGTTATATATATATATATATTTTTTTCCCCTACAGTTAAAATGCCACGGTCTTTATTTGGATTGAGTTCTCATTTCCTGACCCATTTTTTTATTTTAAAAAATTAAAACTTTTATCAGTGTTTAATGAACAGAGTTTTGCACAAGTATTGAAACTGATGTTGTTTTTGGGCGTGGCATCTTTCTCCGCATGATTTCAGGTCCAAAGATGGTTGCAATCAGGAACTACCACGGCACTCCGGCTCCCCCAGGCAAGTGCCCGCTCTCCTTCCAGACAGGTGAGGTCATCGAGCTTCTGAAAGGAGATCCAGACACCTCGTGGTGGGAGGTGAGTTCATACTTTTTGTTCTGCATCTTGAGTCATGGCTGCTGAAAAGAAAAGCCACAAAAGGCCTTTTGATAACTTATCTGCGTGTTTGTGTGTGTGACTCCCAGGGGAAGCTTATTCAGACCCTGAAGATCGGCTACTTCCCCAGCTCCAGTGTAAAGCCATGTCTAGACCCAAAGGTTTGTCTCGTAATGATTCATTTTAAATTTTTATAAAATTAATTTTATAGATCAATAATCAGCACAAACGTGAATGATCACAAAATGAAGTCTTTTGAACTCTCTATACATTCATATAAAAGATTATTGCTATGTACAACATTATGTTAGGTACAGGAATGATCACTCGCTACCCGATACGATATCATCACGATACCTCTGTGTCGACTCGATTTACATGGTGATTCTCTAAGTATCATGATTTTATAAATATCCTGATTTGATATTGCAATTTTTTAATTTTTTACAATTTTAAGACCTTAAAAGTTTTACCCCTTAGCTTTATTCAACACCTTTACGACTGAATTGAACATAAGTAATTAAATCTAGCCTGGTTTTATACAGTAGTTTTCTTACTTATGAACCAAGCGCAGCATTTAAACAATAACTTTTACAAATACAAGAGTTTAACATTTAACTCTTGTCTTGTCATCGGTCATGATCATCATTTCTAAACAAACTTGGCAAATAATTCAGTCCTACCACACGTGTGAATGGCAGCGTGTGAATAGCTCAGATTGCACCCCCTGTAGGATTATAAGGAAACTGCGACGTTTTATCGCCTCAAATGCCTCCAAAGTCTCGAAGCTGGACCCGACAATGAGTAGGGGACACGCGCGTCTTCTAACACATGCGACTTTCACGATTAATTAGCACACGTTTTTCTTTTTCTTTTTTGGTTGCAGGCGTGTGTAATGAGTGGGTTTGAGACTAATTCGCTCATAGGGGGCTTTTTAACTTTTGATAAACTTTTGAGGCTTGTGACTTTTGATAATGTAACGCAATAAAAATGCGTTTCTGTTGCATCACTTAGAAGCTCGTGCACTTGGCAGAGAATCATTTATATCTCACGCTGAGTGGTCGATCACCGGTCATATCCGATCAAGCAGCAAACCAACCAGCTTTGGTCACAGGTTGATTGACAGGCTTATCTCCATAATAAATATCTATTAAAAGATTGTTTATTGCTTTTGGAGTCAGTGTGGTGATTGATAACTGAACTAATTTTTTTATGTTAATAACCATATTTTAACAATCAAATCATAGCATGTAAAATGTTGAATATCTGATTCTGCTGAACCCGTCATTCAAATAAGTTTTATTTCTTTCGTACTGCAGCCATTTTATTAATTTAATAACATCCTTCTGTATCATTTATTACATTTCATAAAACAAGTTAGTTCCTGTTGCTATCTGTATTACAGCAGCATTCATTTCTCTTTTCATTAATACGACTCTTAGTTCTTGAGGAAAACAGGAAATCAAAAGAACGGAGGGTGTGTGCTGTGAGAAAGCTTTAGCAGGAGAGAGACGCACATGACATGTGGAGGGGACAGCAGAAGGGACAGGGTTTGTCCGAGAGCAGCTTTTTATGTTGGGAGGCAGAAGACTTTTTTCAGCACCAGCCAAAGATGTTGGGTTTTAGATATACAGTAGGTGTCTGAGGCAGGTTACATACTGTACGGTTTAGGGAAATATTAGAAGCCTCGATGAAAGAATGGGACGATTTGTTTAGGGTTAATTCAGAACACGGTTACATTCAAGATTTAAATTTCTTTACAAAATGGTTTATATACAGTATACTGTACGGGTGGAACGTTTGTACACGCTTCGTATCAGTAAACAGTTGCCTAATGTGTAATGTAATCGCTTCAGCTAAAAACATACTGTACACGTCCTCGACGTTCATACTGTATAAACATTTACATTACGAAGATATTCAGCATTTTATTAGCATTAAGAATGTGACATTGAACTGACAAACTATTATGGGAGAGTGCAGGTTTTCTATAAACTCTAGATGATGCAGAAAGTGTCACGCTTGTACTGTATCATGAAAGAAAGTCGAATGAACACATTTTTGCAAAAATTCTTGGATTTCGGGTAAACTGAGGAGACCTGTCTGAATCGGTCCCTGACAAAGTATATAAAGAGCACGCTAGAATTGTAGTGGATTGTAACGTGAAACATTTGAAATAGTAATTATGAAATGATTAAATCAGCAGTTATTACTGGTTATATTAATTCTTTATTAATAATTATTGATATTATTATTTATGCTCCTTTTTTTTCTTTGTAGATTTCATAATTTTTTTTAAAAACAAATTGTTGTGCTTTTTGACGCTCAGCATTGGACAGTATTCATTGGTTAATTTGCTAATATAATTGTAGCCCGTATAAGCAGATGTACTGTAGTTGTTTAGTATTCAGTGTGTGTCAGTCTGGTTTGATAAGAACCTTTGGTATGACTTATTTTTCCCATGATAAAGTTGACAGAATCTACCCTATACTGTACATTTTATATATTTTTAAGTGCTAAATAAATATTGGCAAATGTCCTCTTTGAGGCTACAGTAGATAACGGCATTGAATACCAAATGGTACATAATAATTAATAATTACATATCGCAGTTCCCATTAAAATCGCAATACGTGTCAAAATCCCAAAATCACAGCCCTACTGTGATATATATATATACTGTACGTTAACATCAGTACACTGAAAAAGGATAAAACTACCTGAACATGTCGGCAACATTTTGAATAGATCATAGGATGTATTCTACAGGGTGTCCCAAAAAATTGACATCATTTGTACATAGGAATATCTGAGTAACTACATGTCCCAGGCGAATGCTTTATTTTTCATGTTGAAAAATAAAACATTTATTCATCAAAATTTCACAACATATTCTGGTATAGATTTTATAACCCATTTCAGAAAGCTTCAAAAATGTTTAATATGCACCACCTGTGGCACGACACGCATCAAGTCAGTAGTCCAGCTCCTGCCGAACACGCTGTAACGTATCTTACATAACATTCTCCAGCTCCTCATTGAGTCTCTGTCCGAGTTTCTCCAGGCTCGTACTGTATCAGGAGCAGGGGGAGAAAGACCCGTCGTTTCACAAAGCCTCACAGAAAAAAAATCACCAAACGTTAAGGCAGGTGAACGTCGTGGCCATTTTCAAAGTCAAATTCAGATTTTATTTGTCGCATACACAGTACGATAGGCAGTGCAATGCGCATTCGACCGCCCGTGACCATAAATATAAAATCTAGAAAAAACTTAGCTGTACAAATTTAGAACATTTTGCACATTTCAACAGCACATGGTTTTGAAAGAAAAACTAAAAAGAAAAAAGAAGTGACGCATTAAACTAAAGTTCTCGTTAAATTTTGAGATCATTTGAGTGAGATGTTGTTAGACCATGAAATGATGTCATATTTTTTGGGACGAATTGTATAAGGTTTAATACGCAAACTTCTCACATTATGAATTCTCGATTAATGCGCCCTTTCTCTCTCTCTCTCTCTCTCTCTCTCTCTCTCTCTCTCTTTCTCTCGCCCTCCAGCCATCTCAGTCCTACCCCAGTCGACAGTCCTCAAGAGAGATGGATTACAACGTTTATCCTTGGTACGTCCCTTTTCTTCCTTTTTGTTTTCCAATTTCAACACTATTGATTTTCCTGTGTGCTGGTAAGTTTACTCACAGCCAAGCAAAACGTCTAATCAAACCACTCCTGGAACATTTGACCCAACAAAAATTCATCAGAAACAACCGCGTTGCACTTATGGCTCGAGTCGATGCAGGTGATTGATTGTGTCGAGCCGTATGCAGTGCACATCATGGCATTTCCCAATGCGCCGACCCCTGCATAAGACCTGCGATGATGAATGATTGTGTGTGTGTGTGTGCGTGTGTGTGTGTGTGATGCAGGTTTGCAGGGAACATGGAGCGGCAGCAGGCTGATAACCTCCTGAAGTCTCACAGCAGCGGCACGTACCTGATCAGAGAGCGGACCGCGGAGGCCGAGCGCTTCGCCATCAGCATCAAGTGAGTTTGAACACGCCCACTTCCTGTGATGTAAGCCTGATACGAGTTCGCCCGACTCTGACGTCATGGCTCAGTATTAAACACTGCTTCTGCTCTCTTCACCAGGTTTAATGATGAAGTGAAACACATTAAAGTGATCGAGAAGGACAACTGGATCCACATCACTGAAGCGAAGAAGTTCGAGAGCCTGCTGGTAAGGAGTTACACCGCTGACGTTAACACGCTGTCTCCAGACAGGAAGCGTGACAGGAAGTTCTGAACGCATGTTGACCGTGTGTACAGGAGCTGGTGGAGTATTATCAGTGTCACTCCCTGAAGGAGAGTTTTAAGCTGCTGGACACGACGTTACGATACCCGTACAAGTCCAGAGAGCGGGCCAACTCCAGGGCCAGCACCCGCTCTCCAGGTACACGCCCGTATCTTTTATTGCTCTCTGTATTTCTCATTGTCTTCGTCTCTCTCTCTCTCGTTCACTTCCTCATATCTTTCTCTATTCATGTACATCTTTCTCTGTTTCTGAGAATCACTTGGTTTGCATCTCTGCCTTTCTCTCTATATCAGTATAATTCTTTCTTTCCTTTTTCTTCTAAATTTCTCTCTTTCTCGTTCACTTTCTGAAAAAAATCTCTTTCTATATATCGCCAAATGTCTGTCTCAGTCTCTCTCTCTCTATGTATGTGTGTGTATCTGTGTCCCTATGTGGTTCTATCTCAGTCTCAGTATTACTCTGTGTGTCTCTGTCTTAGACTGTTTTTCTGTCTCCCTCTCACTCTGTGTGTCTATCTCAGTCTATTTTCCCATGTCCCCGTCTCTCTCTGTGTCTCAGTTTTTCTCCCTATGTCTGTCTCTTTCTCAGTCTTTATCTCTGTCAGTCTCTCTGTTTCTCTTTCTCAGTCTTTCTCTCTTTGTCTGTCTCTTTCTCAGTCATGTCCCTGTCTCTCTGTGTCTCTGTCTTTCTCTCTTTGTCCGTCTCTTTATCAGTCTTTCTCTCCATGTCCCTGTCTCTTTCTGTGTCTCTGTCTCAGTCTTTCTCCCCATGTCTGTCTCTTTCTCAGTCTTTCTCTCTGTCTGCCTCTCTGTTTCTCTTTCTCAGTCTTTCTCTCCATGTCCCTATCTCTCTCTCTGCCTGTCTCAGTCTCTCTCTGTCTGTCTCAGTCTCTCTCTCTCTCTCTCTCTGTCTCACTCTTTCTCTCTATGTCCGTCTCTTTCTCAGTCTTTCTCCCCATGTCTGTCTCTCTGTTTCTTTTTTGCAGTCTTTCTCTCTCTCTCTGTCTTAGCCTCGCTCTTTGTGTCTGACTCTATATCTCTCTTTCTCTGTATCAAACTGCCTCTCTGTGTCTCTATCTCAGCCCCCCCTCTATCTCTACACAGCCCTCCACAGTATCTCTGTGTATCTTTTTCTGTCTTTCATTCTACATCTCTCTCTGTCGTCTCTATCAGTATCATTCTTCGTTTCTCTCATTCTGTTGAAGTGCATGTCTCTTTCTCTGTCTCTCTCTTCCTTTCTCTCTCTGTATATCTGTGCCCTGTTTCTCTCTCTCTCCCCTCTCCTTGGCATCATGTGCTCTCCCCGTCTATATTTCTCTCACCCTCACTGACTCGCTCTCTAAAGAAACAGCTGTTGGTCCCGCCCCCCACATGCTGCATGCCACGCCTCTTCCCATTGCCCTTGTCAATCACCCCGTTGCCCGTGTGCCCGGGAGCCGCCCCACTGCCCTAGCTTTCTGCTCCAGGAGGAGGTTGCGGTCCTGCAGCTTGAATAGGTTGTGTTGAGCGCATGCAGCAGGGTCTATTATGAAGGCTATTCACCACCCTCTGGCCAGAAGCCCACAGCCCTGCCTTTGTTCCTCGTCCAGCTGTGTCTAACGGGCCTCTGTGGAGACGCACGGCTGTGAAACGAGCATGAGAGAACGCCTGTAAGGAAACCAGGCGCAGTCTGTCTCAGGGATTAACTCGGTTATTTCTTTACGGCCTCCTGACTGATGTGACTGTCGGTCCTCAGATACTCACACATGCACAGTGAAAGATGTGTGCAGATGTTGTTTATTTCTCTGTCTGCTGTTGTATTTTTCTCACTTTACTTCCTTTCCTATTTTCTCTCTTCTCACTTGTATCCCAGCAGCCTCCTGTGCTTCCTACAACTTCTCCTTCCTCAGTCCTCAAGGCCTCAACTTCTCTTCTCAGAGCTCTACTCCCTTCTGGTCAGGTACTCGCTCTCTCTCTCTCTCTCTCTCCGTCTCTTTTTTTTCCTCTTCGTCTTATCATCTCAATAGAAACCATGAATTCATCCGTAACCTTTTTCCGTAATCTTCATTCCTTGAATGACAAAATTGCAGAAGTTGCATGCGTCTCCGGTTTTCATCTCCGCTCGCAATTCATCCACATCACACACCTGGGTCCTAAACCACTCCCACTCTCGGACCCCTCCCATGCCGGCTGCACTATCTCATTTGTTTAATCTGTTTAATAATCTGTTTTCCTATTTAGTTTTCACGCCGAAGGTGGTGAGCACGGCGGTGGCCAGGTATAACTTCGCAGCACGGGACATGAGAGAGCTGTCTCTGAGAGAAGGCGACATCGTGAAAATCTACAGCAAGATCGGAGGAGATCAGGGCTGGTGGAAAGGAGAGGCTAACGGCAGGGTGAGACACGAGCTAGAAATACGCACATATATAGAGCTGATGTTGTCCCATGGAGAGATGATTTAATCCTTTAGTGTATATTACACTGGTCCTGCGTCATACGAACTTAATCTGTTCCGGAAATGACTTCTTAAGGTGAAAGTTCGTATTGTGAAACGCGTTTTCCATAGGAAATAATGTAAATGCAGATAATTTGTTCCACTCACCCAAAAATATTACCAATATTACCAATTTCCAACACTATAATTATATTTTTGCATATAAAAACAATCTAACCATTTGGAAAAGACATGTAAATGAAGTTAAATATGAAATAAATAGACATTAAACCTCACTTAACCCTTATTTATTATTTCTCTTGGCACCGGCTATTTTAAAGACAAAACTGTAAGTGGCTCCGTTTTCTTCTTGATACCGTCCTTGCTAACGCTTCTTGGGACCCACAGTGCTACAGTATATCTACACTAAATCTTACACAAAATGCAAAAAAAAAACCTTCATCAAAAAAATAAACTTGCTTTGCTTGGCTTTCCGCCGATGCATGTGCGATCGGATGTCCACGTGACCGGAAGTACACGTGACCGGCACGGTCATTCTTATGCTGAAAATGTTTTGCATGCCGAGGCAAATTTCTTGCAAAATTTTATTTAAAAAATTCTTCAGACAATCTGATTTTGAAGTCATTTTGGGTCTAAAACAAAAATGTATGGATCCAGGCTTATAAGTTTATAATAATTGAGTTGTTTGAATGTGTTACCGTTTCTATAGTAGCGATTTCCAAATTACAGGGACTTGTATGCGTTGAAGCTTTAAGAGAACAACGGCTTATTTATTTTTGTTGCGTGTTAAATATAATCACGGATGGTTAAACATGTGACTAATTCCACAGTCTATCCACAAGGAATCTCTAGCCATCGCTATCGTGGTGTCTGTAAGCTTGTGCTAGCAGAAGTGGATGATAACTGTGTTACACTGCATTGTTCCACGGTTATAGTAGATTTAAATATCAGACTTTGTAAGTCAGAATATTTGGGTATGAATATCAGTGTATGTAATTTAATTGATAACACATTCCTCACATAAAGCGAAGCCTCACATTAATCTTTCTCTGTTTTCTCGTTCATGTGCATAGATCGGCTGGTTCCCTTCAACATACGTCGATGAGGAAGGCGTGCAGTGAAGCTCTGACGTCATCTGCTCTCTCCACTCAGATCATTTCTTGTCCACTTCCTTCAGGGAGAGAGGATTTCTTCCATTTCTGCCGAAAAGAAAAAAAAAATCCCTTTGTGGATTTACATTCCTGTTTTCTTTTTTTTCCGCCGTTTCCTCCACACTGATTTTACAGTGAATATTTGTACTTGTTTTTTTTTCTTCCATTTCAAAACTACTTTTTCTTCTCCTCCCTTCTTTCGTTCCCTCTGTGCAATCTGTGTGAAGGAAACTACAAAGTGTTTCCGCTGGTCTGTTGGAGAAACTGAAAAGCAGAGCAGAACTTCGGCAGAGCAGAGCTTCTGCTGATCCTGAATTTGTGTAAAAAAAAAAAGAAAAGAAAAAAAAATAGATCTATAAAGATTTCTATGGCCAAACAGCATGAGCTGCGCTGGTGTGGGTGTGTGTGTGTGTATGTATAGATAATTTATTCCAGAGAACTATCTATGATATAAAAAAAAAAAAACAGAAAAAAGAGTGGTATTGAAAGTTTATTATAAACCTGGAAAAGATGCACTTTGCATTTCTTTACAGAGAGAACCTGCCTTAGTCCTTCGTATGCGCTGGAAATGCGTTTCAGAGATCCCGCCAATGAGAACACACCTCTGCCCTCTTTAGTCAAAACGGTGCCTTTAAACAAGGTGTGGTCTACACGTACTCTTAGACTACACGCACAGGTTCTCTTTTACTTGTCACTTCTGGAAAGCAGTTCAGCCTGGAGGGATTTCTAAGAGGACGGAGGGCGCACTGAAAAAAAGGAAAAAAAAAACATCCTCGTCTCGGTGGATGTGTGAGGAGACTCCTGCTATGCAGCTTGCTTTACAGATACACTGATCTCAGAGACTCGGTGCATTGATGCGAGGGAAATACGGTGGTCTCTTGGAATCTGCAGCTTCCTTCTTCTTTGTGGTCCAAATCCAGAATTAATCAGTAACACGTTTTGATGAAATGTTTCTAAAGAAATGCGTAATTGTTTTTTCCCCTCCCAGATTTTCTGTTGCATAATCGATTATCTTGCCTTACTGATTGGTTGACCAACGGTGCTGCAGTGGTGTGTTTCTAACCTGTGGGTTCGCGACAGGATTCTGTGGACTTAAGAGCCTGCTGCTTTACCTGAACCTCAGCCATCAAGTGCACTTTATCCATCAGAGACCACGAGTCAGGCTGCAAAAAGACAAAAAAAAAAAAAGACAAAAAGTTCTCATGTCACAAGATAAACAAGGACGCTCACACAAATGGACTGCCATTTTCTGAAGAAAAAGAAATGACCATCTCTTTTGAACCCGATTTCGAGTGGTGATTTTCCGAACGCTGACGACGATCGAGCCTTTATCGTCGTTCCGCACTCCTCCGAAGCTGCACTGATATCAGCCCGTCATGTAATCTACTGAAAAGCATCACATCGCTGTGTTCCATCAACCAACACAGGCACTGTTTCACAAAACACTGGTGGAAAAGATGGAGACGGTGAGAAACGTTCACTGGCCGGGGTCTAACGCGAGACGTCTGTGCGGTTTAAAGCTGTTTGTGTAGTGGACGGAAAGCCATTGCATGTGCTCATAGATATTACAACTCCTGTCAGTGATCCTGAAGAAAAAAGAAAAAAAAATAACAAAAAAAACAAGATTAAATAAACTAATTGTGTACTTTTTTGAATGGTTGGTTATTTCCAAACTGAAATCTATCACGAAATAAATATTTCTTCTTTTGTCTAAGTGGCCGAGTCTTTATTAACACTGAAGTCACACTTGTTCCTTGTTTTATAGACGTACTGTATAGTGATGGGTCGTTCATGAACGATTCGTTCTTTTAGAACGAGTCTTTAATGTGACTGAGAAGAACGAGGAGTCTCGGAGAGTGATTTGTTCATTTTCTGGGCAAAAAAATCGCAAAAAAACAGAAATGAGTCGTTCGTTCTTTTGTCATGTGACTCCCATAGACGCTATGGAGTGCAATAGATTCAAAAGAACAAACGACTCAGACCAGAAAATATTAGAGGGGAACTGCTCATTTTGTTGATCATAACATGGCCTTGGCTACATTGTAATATTTTCATTAGTGGCCAAAGGTTTTGTGTGTAGATGCGTTGGGGGTCTGTTTATTGAACATGTAACATTTTACCTTATATCTGGCCAAAAGAACAAAATGAACCAAATGACTAAAAAAAAAAAAAAGAGTTGTTCATTTTGTTGAACGAGATTCAAAGAACCGAGTCACTTAAGTGATTCAGACTTCCCACCACTAACGAGTATATTTGTTCTCAGAGTCAGTCGGCCTCATTGTGTCATGGTTACACATCAGATATCTCTTGATCATTTTCTCGTACAGGAAAGACACCTGGTAGTCCAGTACAGTGTAGACATTTTGCTTTAACAATGTAGAGATGAAGATATTCTCTCAAGCGCTGTGTGAAACTCTGTTACATTTTAATGAATGATTTCTGCTTTGAGTTTAATTAAATTGAAGGAACTGGGGCTCCTCTGTGCTTCCCATGTTATCCCATGTTATCAGAGTGTAACCTCTGATTCCATGTACATATTTCATGCATACTTTTAAAAGTCTTAACAGGAGCATTAGTGATTTATTTATTTATTTATTTATTTATTTATTTATTTTTAGACAGCACCCTCTGGAATTTTTGTACCTCAAGTACAAAATATGATGTGATTCATTTTAAAGCTACGGAGCCGTTGTATTTTTTTTTATGTACAATTTTTTAGTCATGCACTTTTTGATAAAAACCTTGGTGTCAAAGTTACCAGCAGGTATGTTTTTAATATCCTGTGATGTGTCCTGGGACACTGTGGCACTCTTGCATGAAGGACGGTTTATATTAAGTGTCTTTCTACTCTTGTTTTTGTAAGCATGGACTTCAGTACAGGGTTCAAGAGACCGAGACTGACATGGCCATTGTACATGTTTTTTTTTTTTTATCATCATTTCCTTTTTTAAGTATCATTTTTGTACATGTACAGTCTATGCTAGGATTCAAACCTTCTGGCAGAGACAACCAGTTTAAATCTGAAGCCATGAAATGTTTCCAGGGTATCAATGAAACGCCCCTGTAGATTATAGTTATAGTTTACCAGCTCTCTAAACTGTTACAGTCTCATTTATACACCAGTTTTCTGGTTCTCATTGGATCACAAAAAGTGAAATAATTGATAAAAAAATAAAAAATAATAAAGTCGATGATATTAATATTTGACGACCACAAGAATCTAATCAAGTCTGAAGCTGTGATCTTACTCTGTGAAATTTACAAACATCAGAGATTTTCAGATGGTTCCTAAACCTTAAACTTACACGAGGGTCGTTCAAGTCAAACCGAGACTTGCAATGAAATTTCTGGTGAATTAAGTTTTAAGAGCGACTAACATTTACAGAAGGCTTCAAGCACGGTACGGTGATGAGACTCTTGGACACAGTAAAACATGGTAAAATTTGAATGGTGCAAACGTTTTAAAGAAGGCTGTACGTCCATGAATGATGGCCGAGATGGCTCGGAGCTCCCTCGAACGTTCACATGCTTTATCCTTGAAAATCGAACTTCAGTTTGTGGAATCTGTTTGTGTGAACTGTACACATAATCGTTCACCACTTCCAGTTTACAGGGACTCAGCTGGGAGTCACTGCCACATTCCCTCATACAGTCCTGACCTCACTTCAGTTCATCTCCACATGTTTGGGCCGTTAAAGCGATTCCTGGGAGGCCAGCGATTCAGACGTGAAGCGCGCACTTTGATCATGGCCTGAAAACTTTCTTTTGCATTAGTGTAGCAGGGGGATTATATAGGAAGTCAAAGTTTGACTTGAACGCTCTTATATATATATCATCCTATATATATATCCAGGATGAGAGTCTGACACTGATGAAGGGATTCTGTAAAGGAGCTGATAATCTATATAGCAACATATTGACTCGTCAGTAAATGCAAAGAGACAATGTGACCTGCACGTTAGAGTTCCATGACAAAGTGACAGAGTCTTAGAAATCCAACTTTGTATTTTTAATGGAGGTCAAAATCTGTGCATCAACTGGTCAACTTGAGAGTAATCTTTTATAGACTTTATTTAAGACTATGTAATTATTCAAATATCTTTACTATTCTTACAAACGGTAATAGTTACAAAAGTTTTATCATAATGTATGAGTAATAATAATAAAGCTGTTAGTCTTTGTTTCCGCCACTTGAGGGCAGCACATCACCAAATGTTCTCCATGAACTGGCTTTGTACATCAAGTTTTATTTATTTCCTCTGTGCATTTTGAGGTCAGGCAAGTTCAGCTTTATTTGCTGCATGTCTTAATTTCAGAAAATAGGAAAATCCTACATCTCTTCTTCCCGATCACTTTCTTGAACAGATATTAAAATTTTAAATGACCAAACCCTTTCTTCCATGTTCAGTTATGAACAGACAATCATGTCATAGGGTGAAGAAAGAAGATTGAGCAATGTCGAGTAACATGGTTCTGTGGACAAAATTACAATTCATATACGTTGCCTGCGTTCTTAAACAACAAGCAGTTAGATAAAGCAGTTACAGGACATGTTTTCGATTCTCTGGACAGCAGGTGAGTCTCAGAGAGATGACCGAAGCATCAGATTTGCCCAACCTAATCTGTTAAATCTGATAAATCTAATGTTCCATACAGTATACTGTACTGCCTTGGCAAAAAAAAGTCACAATTTCAGAGGGGTCAAATTATTGGGCTGCATCAAGCAAAGAAAACAACTTAGGAGATTTAAAATTGGAACTGGGTTGAGAATCCTCTGACACATTGTTAAAATCTGGAAGGATGGTGCTGGAGGAAATGTGGTCGTTAAAAAATTATGAATGGAGATCATTTGAACTGTCAGATATTTAACTAAAGGGTTAAAATTAGTGCTATGTTTAATAGTGAACGTAAGAGCATTTCAATGCACACACAATGTGATGAGAACTGGGACTAAACAGCTGTGTAACCACATCAGAAAACAAAAAACACTGAAATTTGCTGTGGAGCATAAAGATTAGACTTTGGAACAATCGAAAAAGGTCATGTGATCCGATGAGTCATTGTATAGTTATTACAGTTTTAAACCAATAATTCATTATTTACTGCATCACATATAATGCTACTTATCTTTCTCGTTATAGAATGGAAGTATGGCCTGACCAGATGAAAAAAAAACAAAGTGTTCCTTTTCACCGGAGCTGCTTTCATCAATTAACAAAGTGAAAGTGTCAGTGAGCTGAAACTCATTAGAAGTGAAAAAGAGCAGCATGTTTTTTTTATCTCGATGACCGCTACCTTACATGTGTGTGCATGTGTGTGTGTGTGTATAGAGTGGTTTATCCAGCTGTCTTTTGTCTTAGTAACCAGAAAAAAAAGATTCATTTGTAATTATTCATTTGGTCTTCAGGGCTTTTCATATTTTAAACACGGTTCATTTGCTTCTTTGTACATGCATGGTTATATAAATGCTGGAAAACCTCTTTATTGTCTGCACCATGTACAGGGGTTGGACAATGAAACTGAAACTAACTGGTTTTAGTTAGTTACTTCAGATACAAGTCCTGCACAGTGGCCAGAGGGATTTTGATGTAAGATGTGGCAAAGACAGTGAAGATGGACTCATCAGAGGACAATACATGTTTCACATTGTCCACAGCCCAAGATTTCCCCTGCTGGCACCATTGAAACCGACATTTGGCATCGGCACGAGTGACCAAAGGTTTGGCTATAGCAGCCTGGTCATGTACACTGACCCTGTGGAGCTCCAGACGAACAGTTTTGGTGGAAACAGGAGAGTTGAGGTGCATATTTAATGTTGCAGTGAGTTGGCAGATGTGGTTTTGTTTTTTTGGATACAGTTGGGGTTAGCATCCGGACATCCCTTTCAGACAGCTTCCTCTTTCGTCCACAGTTACTCCTGTTGGATGTGGTTTGCTGACATTACCCTGGATACCGTGGATACTTGCTGTCTTGGTCACAGATGAGAGGCGCACACCACCAATCCTCTTTTGAACTTTGATACATCACCCGTAATGTTGTGTGCATTGCAATATTTTAAGCAAAACTGTGCTATTACTCTGCTAATTAAACCTATACACCCTGCTTAAGACAAGAGTTAATTTAGCCATGAAACCTCCCAACACTAAATTGGCCAGTGTTTCAGTTTCATTGTCCAACCCATGTACATGAAATTCTAATTCATGGACCATCACATTCCCATGATCCATATTTTCTCATTTTTGGCACATCATAGTAGCTACATTTTCAATATCTTCTTACAATTGCACCTGAAAGTGGGTGGGATATATTAGGCAGCAAGTTTACCTTTTTTCCTGAAGTTGATGTGTTGGAAGCAGAAAGAATGGGCAAGTGGTAAGGATTTGACATGGGACAAGTTGTGATGGCAAGAGAATTGGGTCAGAGCAACTCCAAAACTGCAGGTCTTATGGGATGTTCCTGGTCTGTAGTGATCAGAACATATCAAAAGTGATAAAAGGAAGAAAAACCTGTGAACTGGCAACAGGATCAAGGGTGGCCAAGGCTCGCTGATCCACATGGGGAGCAAAAGCTGGTCTGTGAAGACCTGTAGAATCGCCAGTGTAGCTCAAATTGGGGGGAAAAAAAGTTAATGCTGGTTGTGAAATGTGTCAGAACACACAGTGCATCACTGATACAGCACCAAAACAGAGGACCTACCAAATGTAAAGCATCCTGAGAACATTCATCTGTGGGGCTCACTTACAAATTTTGCCTAAGAACACAGCCATGAATAAAGACTGGGACAAAAACAATCTTCTCCAAACCATCCGAGAACAGTTTGATGACGAACAAGCCTTTTTCCAACATGATGTAGCTCCTCGCCATGAGGCAAAAGTGAAATTTTGGATCCAGGCCCAGGAAACTCCCCAGACCTTATTCTTATTATTCTTATTGAATCCCCAAGAGGCGGGTGGACAAACGAAAACCCACAGATTCTGCCAAACTCCAAGCACTGATTATGTAAGAATGAGCTGCCACCAGTCAGGATGTCGCTGAAAGTTGATTTACATGAAAATGAAGAGTTACCACTTTCCATAAACTTAATGTAATTGTCAATAAAAACCTTTGATACTTATGAAATGCTTGTAATTGTACTTCAGTACACCAGAGTAACATCTGACACAAAGATCTAAACACAATGAAGCAGCAGACTTTGTGCAAATTTACAGTACATTTGTCTCATTCTCAAAACTTTTGGCCCCCGTCTGAACAGACTATTAGTCAGGTGGTCATAATGTTATGGCTGATCAGTGTCAGTGCGCGCGCGCGCGTGTGTGTGTATTGATGTGTGTGAAAACTTCTGTCCAAAACGGCATAAAACGCGTTTTACAACATAAATCAACACGAGTCGGTTCTTCCGTAGGTATCGATTCCTATGAAGAGTCGTTCTAAAGCGAATCGATTCGTTACTCAGTCTGATTCTGACTCAGTGCTGAAGCCCAGTGTGTGTGTGTGTGTGAGAGAGAGTGATCGGATCCGCAGTGGTCTAGCACTGATCGGTCTGGTGTGTATACATGGAGGGGAGTGTGTGTTTCTTTAGCGGGATGAACCGACTCCTCGCGCAGACACTCCTCAGAGCCGCAGACAGGAGGGGGACAGGGGTGTGCGCGCGGGGTTAGAGAGAGACATCACGCTGTGTGCGTGTGCGCGAGAGAGAAGTGAGAGAGGGAGATCACCGTGTGCGCGCGTGTGTGTGCGCCGCGGAGTCTGATGGAGCTCCGAGTTCCTCCTCAGCATCAGCATCAGCCGCATCCGAGAGATCCGAGCAGGTACCTCACTCACACCCTCATCCAGATGTTTCATCTGGACATTCATCTATTCATTCATTCATCAACAGACTTTAAGTGTAGTCTCTCTCTCTCCGTGTGTGTGTGTGTGTGTGCGCATCATTGTGAGCATTTAGGATTTAAGCCAGAATTTACACCACAAAGTGTTCAGAAGTCACTGATGCTCCTCTTTCTTCATGTAACTGCTAGAAATAACATGCATGCATAGTCATGTAGAGCTTATACTGCAGCTGTGTGTCTGTGTGTGTGTTTTTACATTTTGGTGAGCACCTATTGTCTGCCA
Organism: Clarias batrachus; assembly: GCA_003987875.1. NCBI lineage: Eukaryota > Metazoa > Chordata > Actinopteri > Siluriformes > Clariidae > Clarias > Clarias batrachus. The sequence continues at coordinate 69,222 of QMIH01000185.1, forward strand.
GGCATAGTGATATCTAAGAGTTTTGACCTTGTGAAGACATTTGTCTGAAACCTGTAGCTTTTCTTTAAAGCCCAAATCCTTCATTTTCTCCCCCGAGGTTAGAGTTAGAGTTAGTCTCAGGTTAGATTTACTGTAGATAATATTAATTGAAGTCGGCTTTACATGCGTTACACATTATGTCTGGATGTCTGGAGTTATGTGTATGTGTGTGTGTGTGTGTGTGTGTGTGTACGCATGCTGTGGGTCAGAGCTAAAACCTCAGCTCAGTGCTTCAGTGTCAGATACACACGACAGACTGTTTTCTGATCTGCTTCTTATGATTATTACTATTACTATAAAAATGTACTTCGTAAATGCAGTTTAGTATTTGGTTAGGATTTGTCTAATGCTCTTCCTTCCTCCTCAGTGAACCTGATCATCCTGTCATTGGCTCGAAACGTACTTGCTGCATATGCAAATATTTATGTGCGCCAAATGAATCAGCTGGTCGCAGTAATGGACTTTTTTTCCGTCCTGCAGATCAACCTGAGCTTCATGTCTGTGTCTGATCACATCATGTATTTTATACTTTATGCAGTTTTATGAATACGGTCAAATCCATTCAGTATTCCTCCTTACAGTATATAAACACACAGTCCCACTATCCTTCCAGGTTTTAATAATGCATTACACAGCTTTAGCAAAAGTAGTTTTAGCAAAAGAGATCATTCTGGAAGGAACCTTTATGGAAGGAGTCTCCCGTGTCAGTGCTTTGGAGAGGTCAGTAAGTTTCTTGACATGGGAAAAGTCTTCAATGTGCTTTCCTAGCATAACAGCAAGCTTTATTATTTAATTTTTTGTCTAAGAAAGAAAGGCACGTGCGAGAATGAATTACACATTTTTTATTACTTGTTTCTTTTGCCATTTGGCAGATCCTTTGCATGGACCTAATGAGGGTTAAGGGTTGAACTGGATAAGAGGTTCTTCCTCAAGATCACAATAGTGGCAGCTTGGAGACACCAGGATTAAACCTCACAACCTTCTGATCATTGTTCCAGAGCCCTGACCAGTGAGACATTTCTTGGTCCTTGCATTGCAGTGAAGTCGAAGCTACTCGGTTCTGATGGAGGAAAATACTGAAGCGAGTTTTAATGTTTGGATTTGAATATATATTTTACCCCTGTCATGAGAGTCTCTGTCTCTCTCTTTTGCCTGCTGTCTCTGTGATAAAAGACTTGATGAGATGAAACGGTTTGGGTTTAAAGCCTTACAGAGCATCTGGGAGAAGAAATGCTCAGCTTATTGATTTGAAGTTTATGAAAGTGTCTGACTGCGTTGCCTGACATCCATCCAGCGTGCGTGTGTGTGTGTGTGTATGTGTGTGTGTGAGTGAGAGAGAGAGAGATAGGTAGAAGCTCAGTGTGACTCAAACTGCCAGAATCCTGTCAGGATGACAAGGCACACAAAGGTGATTAGATATGTCTGGCTGTGAAATCTCTCTCTCTCTCTGTCTGTCTCTCTCTCCGTCTCTCTCTGTCTCTCTCTCTCTCTCTGCGACTCTCTCTCTCTGTCTCTCTCTCTCTGCGACTCTCTCTCTGTCTCTCTCTCGTGGCTCAGACATCTCGAGTGGGTGGTGGTGGTGATGGTCTTTGCCTTTACCTGCAGCACACAATGATGCATTCTTCCTGCATAGCCGTGTGCATGGATATGATGGCCCGTTCCTCGCTCTCTAAAAGAAGCTCATTTCAAACCACATTACAGACAAATAATCGTTTAGACGAGTTCAGCAAGTCGGCGTTTAGCGAGCAACTTAAATACACTGGCAGCGTGAGCCGGCAGCGGGGAGCTCGTGCCTCCAGCAGGGTGAGAGCGTTTATTTTCCAGAGGGCAGAAGCGATACGAATGCAGTTCTGTCTCTGTGTGCCTGAGAGTCGTCGCTTTTCTCTCTGCAGATGTAATCATTTAAACCTCAGTGTTTTTTAAATGCATTGAAGCACGCAAACAGCTCGAGATCCACTGCTTCGCGAAAAAGCCCCACAGACACATTAATATTTCATTTGATTACAGCACGTAATATAGAGGTCAGCTCATGTGTGAAAATGAGTCCTCATGCTCCCAGAACCACTCATACACAACATGAGTCCTGGAATACGGCCGTACCGTCAGGAAAGAAAAGAAAAACTCCATACAGTAGATGTGATAACCTGGTCGTTCAGGTGGTCAGCTGACTTCATTTTATTGCCACATGACGTTGCTGAGTCTAGACGTGTGTGACTGAAGCAACCCCAGATCATAACACTGTCTCCAGAGGTGTAGTTATTACATTTTGCATATTACAGTGGACACTATGCATGATGGGAGCATCACTCCATGCGCTTCCCTTCTCACCCTGACACGCCCATCACACTGGAATAGGGATCAGTCTGGACTCATCAGGTCACATGATTCTTTTTCCATTGCTCCAAAGTCTAGTCTTTATGCTCCCTAGCAAATTAAAGCCTTTTTCTGATGAGTCGCATTAACAAGTGGTTTTCCTGTGGACAGACAGTTGTTCGCGCATTAGACTGTTCTTAACCCAGTTCCAGTCATTTCAGCGAAATCCTTAGTTGTTTGCTTTGCTTGATGCAGGCTGAGAATTCGACTCTTCTGAAACACAGAACACATGATTTCCCCCCCTTTTTGTTTTCTTAACTTTCTAGAACCAAGGACTTAAACAATCAGTGAGAAGCCAATAATCCCAGCTCATAGATCTCTAACAGAAACGACAATGTCTCATCTAAGTCGAGATCTGATTTGCATGCAGATTTCCAGGGTGTCAGGGTTTTTCAGGGTTCCTCCGGTACTGTGCATAAATATTTACCCCTTTCAGCTTTTCCACTCTTTGTAGCTAGATCTAAAATGCAGTTCGTTTACATTACGTGGCACAAAACCTTCACAGGATGACATCAATACAGTTTGTGATAAACAAAGAAAAAAGAGTGAATAGCTGTGCTTGCGTAAGTATTACCCCCCCCCCCCCCCCCCCCCCGCTGTGAAACCCTGAAATTAGTTCTGTAGCAACCGGTTGCCACCAGACGACACGTAATTACTTGAATGGAATCGACCTGCGTGCAATTAAAGTGTCACCTTAACTCAAGTGCGTGTGCAACAATTAACTCATTAACTAATGCTCACTTCAGACGTATTGAGTACAAGCTGTAATGCGAGGATCTAAATACACTCTGTAGGGGAAAACGGGAACAAAAGGGTCATTTCCTTTTTTCGACTTGGAATATCTGCCGTCCTGGGTGGCATCCTGTGTTTGTGTGTGTTTGTTCCTCATCATTTCCTGTTTTCTCATGGATCGGTGCAGTGGGATTGATTTGGGAAATAAATTGACTACGAATAAGTTAACTGCATGAATCAGAGGGAGAGAGAGATGGAGACGGAGGAGTCGCCCCGCTACACGCAGTTCATTTCCTGTGATCTCATTGATGCCTGCTCTGACAGATCCCTCCGTGTGTATTGTAACACGTGGGTGGCGTTCTTTCACTCCAAACCCTACGCGGAGCAGCGCTGATGAAAGAGACCGACGGCGGATTTGTGCTGCTCATCGTGACGCCAGGCTTGTTGTTTTAGTTTTCTTCTTCCTCTTCGCCAGGGGTTTTATTACCACAGGAGATGGACACTCCGTACGGCGTGACCTTTGGGATGTTCGAGTCATTATAGAGAGCATGAGCGAGCTGTGTGGAGCTGCTTCGGTTACGGTAGAGCGCGCAGAGGCTCTCTTAGAAATCCCCCAGAATAGCTCAGCTTCTATTCTCACCTCAGATGTCTGAGCTGGAGTCTAATACCCTGCCTGGATGTCCTTCGACACACACACACACACACACACACACACACACACACTCAGGGAATGGGTGGGGGGGAAGCATCGTTTTGTGTTGCTGTCAGGCGCTCGGGTAAAACGCTGCTCAGACGGCCGTGTAGACCTCCTCATAGAGCGTATATAATTACACAGTGTGTGGAACGCTCTCTCTCTCTCTCTCTTTCTCGCGTCTCTCCTCCATCTGCTTCCTCCGAGAGCCCGGCCTGGCCTTGCTTCAATTCCAGCAGCGTGCCGCCTTCTCTACGTGCCTCCGTGTCGTCTGAGCAACAAGTGCATTCGGAGGTTCGTGACGTTAGCGTATATCCGCGCATCAAAGTGACAAAGAAACGGCATCGCTGATGCTCCTGGTGGCGCTAACCTCTACACGTCTCAAAGGGTAAAAAGGGAAATCTGAAAGCTGACTCACTAGCTCATAGAAATCATCCATTAGGTCTTGCTACTTTGTAGAACGCTGAATGATTCCTGATGTCTACAGGCTGAGTGCGCTGGAGAGTCGGAACAACAACAGCAAAAGAGAAAAAAAAAATCTAGAAAATTAACTCGCCCTTGATATTCTCTGCATGAATCACTAAGTGATTTTATTCAGCACCATATACTCAGTCTAGATCCTTCCCATGCATATGCAGACACACACACGCATGGTCACTGCAGGAGGGGTCTGTCACTATCATTTCCCTTCCCAGTCCCCCCAAACGGGGGCGGATTTAATCTAAGCGGAACAGGGGCCTGGTGCTTCTCTAATCTGCACTCTTTCCTTTTAGACGCTCCGGCATTTGTGATTCAGCAGCTTGAGCGCGCACAATTGCCTCGGCTACCCAGAGTGCAGCGGGGCTTCGGAGCGTCTCCGGGAACGAGGTGGGTGATCGACGGGTCGCGGGTTTTTCCATGCAGATCCTGTGTTTAAGTGAATGAAGACAGAGACGGAGGAACTTAAGCGTGTGTGTGTGTGAGAAATACGCCGTTTGTTCAGTGTGTCAACATGTGGACTATTGATGCATGTGTTTGTAATCCATTTAAATTCAGACTTGTGTGTGTGTGTGGGGGAGGATGAAGAGGAGGAGGAGTTCCTCTTCAGGGACACTGACTGCTCAGCATGCAGCTGCCCTTTGTGCTCGGTGTCTTTCCATTCTGCTCTACACAAGTGGGATGCTCACTACTAGAAATAACAACCTGCCAGCTAACCACATGCGCTCGCTCCATGGCCAAACTCTTACTGCAAGTCAGCTCAGGGCACGAATATTGAACTGCTACCAGGACCAGCCTCCAGTTACTCGTTTCTTATTTTAATTACTGACATTATTGTATTATATTACAGTCAAGCAGGTCACTTATCCTGTTTAGGGTCACAAGGATCATGGAGCCTATTCCAGTAGGCTTCAGGCACAAGGCAGGATAATCCCTGAACATGGTTGCCAACCCACAGGACGGCACGAGGACACACCTCTGTCCGATCAAAGTAGAAACGATTAAACCTTTCCGATTTTCGGTTGAGTATCAGAAGGAAACTCGGCGTGTCATCCGTACTGACGCCTCGTTTCACATGCAGGATGATTTGTTTCTCACTGAGTAAATAGGTCTAGGGAAAGTGTTGGCAGCATGCAAAGTGTGACCATATGTGTGTGTGTGTGTGTGTGTGTGTGTGTGTGTGTGTGTGTGAATGAGTGAGTGCGAGAGAGATGTTAAGGCAGATGGAAAACAGACAGGCTGCATAAGCAGCACCTGAACTCTTCAATGAAAAAGAGGCATAAGACTATCAGGGTGTTCTTGTTTTTCTTTCTCTGTCCAGATTTGTCCGCCAACATGAGTGACGGGGACAGAGAAGTTTAAAAGACATTTCCAAACCAAAAATGCGGTGACACTGAGTCGAAACAGAAAGGGGGCGGTCCTATCGGAATGAACATCACATGTCCCTGGACACGGCATGTGACCATCACAAGAATAAAAAGATTTCTGCTTTGTAGTCTGCTCACGTCCTCATTTTTATGTAGTGCGACGCCGCAGCTGTTTTAAAGCCGCCTCTCATGAAAACAAAAACAAAAGCATCAGTGGATTAATGTTCATTTCCTCTTTGTGTAAACATCCAGCAGCTCGTCTCCGTACTCCGTCCCTCGGACTGACGCACTGCAGAGCCAATCAGCAAGAGCGGGTGAGGCTCAGTAAGGACCTCCCCTTTTTATTGTGAGTATTTGTTGACATGCTTTTGTTTGTTTGTTTCTTCTTTTGTGATTGGCCATGTTTTATTTCTTTTTGCGTTTGTTTTTGTTATGTTTTAGTTTTATTGTGTCTGGGGGGTTGTTTTGTTTGGTGTTTTAATTGTGTTTGTGATGTTTTAGTTGTGTTTTGTTTGGTGTTGTGTTTGTGGTGTTGCTGTTGTGTTTATATTATTTCACTGCTTGTGAAGCGTTGGCAGCATCTAGAGATCTTCTTTTATATCCGTCTTCTCATGTCACTTGTTGATCATCATCACCCTTGTCTTCTATCAGCAGCTCCACCTAAACAATTCATGGGGCATTCGTGTCTCAGAGGTTTATCACATGGGCGTACCGAATAATGCTACACCTTCTTTCTGTTGTGTTGTTGTAGACCAGAGCTGAATGTGTGTTTAGAAGATGCTTTGCTACAGTATGATGCTGCTCTGAATAAGCCTTCTCGCTAAACTCCCTCTGCTCAGTAACAAGCGGTGCGGGGTGTGATTGTTATATTCTACAGTTCATGTATAACTAATGAATGGATCAAGGCTGGGGTAGCTCATTGGTTTAGACATTGGACTACTGATCAGAAGGTCCCAGGTCTCACCACTGTTGGGCCCTTGAGTCCTCATAACCCTCAACTGCTCAGATGTATAATGGGATAAAAATGTAAATTGCTCTGGATTTGACTGTCTACTGAATAAACATAGTGTCATGAAGAACTGGCTTGTATAGTCAATGTTTAAAAGTGTACATGGGGCCTCCGAGTGGCGCAGTGGTAAAAGCACTCGCCCTATCATTCGGAGATCACTAGTTCAAATCCCGGGTGGTGCTGTAACCTCTCGCAGCCGGAGGTCTAGAGAGAGCTGATTGGCCGAGTTCTCTCAGAGGGGAGGGATGAGAGGTATTCAGTGCTCCCACATTAATCACGGCTCTACAGCCAGTCAGGGGCGTCTGTGAGCTCACGCAACGGAGGGAGCGGATAGCGCTGTCATCCGAGTGTGTTACGCCACCCCACGACGGTGTGCGAGCGAGCAGTTCGAAAAGATGCGGTCGGCTGGCGTCACGTGGTTCGGAGGAAACACGTGATAGTCTTCGGCCCTCCTGACTGAGTGGTAGTAGTAGCCTTAATGTGGGAGCCCCCTAGTGACGGGGAGGAATTGGGCACGAGTAAATTAAGTAGAAAATCGGGGGAAAAAAATAAAAAGTGTACATACAGTATGCACTAGCTATTTTCTTCTATTCTACTATATACTATTCTAAACTATTCACAGGACCTTTATTACGAGGCACAGATATGCACTAGACATTTCATTTTTAGAAGCAGCACATTCAGTGGGCAGGTGACACATGTCTTCTTTGGAAGACTCATATATTTTTTACTAAACATGCCGCTGCCTGGGCGTATGTTGTGTTTTGCATTTATAGCATCCTGCAGACTGGCAGGTAGAGACGCCTCCTCTTGCTGATTGATTGGGATCTGGCCGTCTGCATGATTTGTTTTTCTTTCGTTAACAGATCCTGGCGAACCAAAGACACTGGAGAGTTTCCTCTAATAAGCTCCTAATATGCTCAGAAAACAGTAGGAATTTTGGCATGCAGTAATGGCAATGGGCAACCTAAGCGAAGCTGGGGTGCCAATACTTTATTTCTAGTGAAAAGATGATGAGTGGTTTATCTTTTGGCAGTTTTATTATATTCATTATATTATCCAGCTTTAGATATTTTTATGACCGTATTAAGAAATGGGGGTACAAAAAGGTTTTCTAATACTATCATTACTTCTTCTTTTCACAGAGAAAACAAAGACCCTTGAAGATACTTGCAGGATCTTTACAAAGAACATCTGCATGAGAAATGCGGATCGCCATTTTACCACATCAAACCACATCGCACGAGACGAGTGACGCGCTTGAAGAACAGATGTGAAGAGGGAAAACTAGGACGCGTCTCGTTTCTGTCGAAGCAGAAGGACAAGAGCGCAGAATGGTGGAGGAGAACCGCGACTCTGTTCCTCGTGATCCTCAGGCAGGGTTTTGAACTTCAGAGGACTTTTTGAACTCGGCTCGCTCCGCACGCTCCTTTCGATATGGAGTCCGGAGGCGGCGGCGCAGGACTGTCCACTGCAGCGGTGGTGGCTATAGTGTGTAATGTCCTGGTGGCTGTTCTCCTTCTGGTCCTCTTTCTCATCCTGTACAAGGCTTGCAAAGTGCCTTCAAGTCAGGAAAGGGTGCCAGTGCTGGCCCCGGGGAACACCCAGCAGAAGAACGAGCAGAAGTATCTCCTCACTACCTGAGCGTTCGCCGTCGAACCGGGAATGGGGCGAGGTTTGGAGAAGGACGCTCCACAGAGACAGAAGTGTCCAATTAGTATGATGCCATCATAGGAGCTGAAATTAGCCGCAGTCACTAATCACTTCTGTAGTATTTCAATAGTTAGACCACATACAGTGTGTATCCTCATAAGCTTTTCTATGCTTAGAGAAGTAGAGAGATGCTTCTTCTCTGTTGCCGCCGCCGATGTACGGTTTGGGGCTTCCATGTGGCGCCAGGACGGGCTGCTTGCCCATGGTCTCTGATGTCTGAGCTCTTTGATTCATTAGCACTCAGCTCTGAGTGGTTTATATAAAGGTAAAGAGACACTTATGGTCCTCTTCACCACGGTCCAGTCATGCCTGCTAGAGTTGCACTCAACCCACACACTCTGCTTGACCAGTGGACCAACTACCAATCAATACCGTGCTAATAATGACGCATACATCTGGGTCTTGAATAGGTGCTCTCCTGTAGTGCTTACAAGTGTCTGACTGATGCATTTTAATATCAAACAAGAGTTGTTGGATTGATTTTTTTTTTGTTGTTGTTGTTCCCCACTCACACTTAAAGCTTGCTTACTCAAAGGGCCTGAGGAACCAATAAACAAATCTCTTCTCATCACATTTGCATATGATCTGGAGCAGGTAATGAACCGGTGTGTTAGACATGATGAATGGGTTTAATAAACACATCAGCACTCACACATGTCTTCTTGTTTGGAAAGGGTTTTCACGTATACAGATAGCACATTGCTATCTCAGATGTTTAATATTATGCACACACACAATTACAGTACATTTACCAAATACGATTGGTCAGAATGGGTTTCCATAACAGCAGCTCTGACACTCATGGAGTTGTTTGGAAATATAAATATCATTTTATCATGATAATCATAATCATCATAATAATAGTAAGAGGAAGGATGATTTATACCGTAGCTGCTCTAATGTAAAGTGATCAGAACTTTCAGTTATTTCACAATTTAATTAATATACAGTACAGTACTGTGCAAGAGTAAAGAGAGCAAATGTTTTACTGTAACAGGCTGCAATTTCAAATTTGATTGTTTGTCACAACCTCAGCAGCGACCTCATTTCCCCTCTCGTCCGTGCCAACCACTCAACACCCAGTATACTAATCACCGGCCTGATCATCCGTCATCATCTGCACAAGAAAGTCTGGCTCTTTGGAAGCAGAATATAAAGATAGTGAGGGCTGGCTTGAGACTTTTGCACAGTACTGTAAGAGAATCATTATCAGCAAATTGCTCTAATATCAGAAGAATGAAACACTTCAGAAAGTGCTGTTAGTGTAACGTAATCAATGTCCAGTTACAGTGATTCTGCTTTGTGTCCGTCACGTCATTCTACACTGTTATTGATTATTTTCCTCTAACAGCATGTCCTGTTGCGTTTCATTCATTACATAATGTAAACTGCCTGGCCAAAAAAAAAGTCAAACACAAAGATTTCATTCAGTCACATTTAGCTTTGATTACATCACACACTATGGTGTTCATGTCCATGAAAATGATTCCTCGTGCATCAGTCCATGCGCTTCCATTCTTACCCTGACACGCCCATCGCTCTGGAATGGGGATCAGTCTGGACTCATCTGGTCACATGACCTTTTTCTATTGCTCGAAATTCTAAAATTTAGCATTTCAAGGTTTTTATTATTATTATTATTATTATTATTATTATTATTATTATTATTAAGTCAGTTCTGGTCATTTTTAACCTCCTTAGTTGTTTCCATTGCTTGATCCCGCACAATAATTTCATCTTTCTGGCTTTTTTTTTTTGGTCAGGCGTTAAACCTTCCAGTTTCTTCTTCCTGCAACATTTTCTTGTGTTTCTTTCTTTCTTTCATTTGTGTGTGTATGTGTGTGTGTGTGTGTCTGTGTGTTCTATGTAAGACTACAATCCTGGACTGTTGTGATGGTTCAGAGCACTTGAGGTGTTAGTACAGTAGGTTACTTCTGTTCAGGACTGTCAGTATCCCTCAGGAGACTCAACAGCTTCTCCAACTTTGCTATCTCCACCTCCGGCCCCTTGGGCACCTCCTGACCTTTCTTCTCCTGTGAACAGAAAGAGAATGAGAGGGAAAAAAAGAGCAAGCCTTTTTAGATGATTCACTTAATGTCATATTGTAAATATCAAATAGTAACTATGACTAATTTAAATGTTTATTCTCATCTCAAGGTGAGAACCTGGAAAAAATTTTTTTTCCTGTTGTTACCATAGCCAGAGCGCAGACAGCACTGAGACAGCACAGACGTGGAAGACAGGCAAGCACCTTTGCTTTGGGCTGACAATTATTTAGACACATTATTTCCTCAGGCGAGGAAAGGGCGCAGAATGGGCCGTGCGCCCCATCAAAGATCATCGCTATGGTTACTGACCTTGCAGACACACTAATGAACCTAGCAAGACACCCCGAGGAGCGGTTCAGTCGAAAAACTGCAAATAAATCCGTTTTATTCTTGGAGTCATTAAACCCTGCGCTAAATCCCACTAACAGCTGACTGCTGGAGAAAACAAGGTCCGTGTAAACTAAGCTGTTACATAACCTTCCTCTAGATTATTCATTCTCATTCATCATGTGGAAGATAATTTTTAATGAAGTATCTTTGCCTCGCGCAGTCAATAACTACAAGAAAGAGGCAGTCTATTAGGAGGATATAAATAACTCTGAAAATATGCCAACCTAAATCCACTGAGGCTTCAACACTGATGCAGAAACATCTCCTTAAAAAATAGCTCAGAGTTATGGGTTTCCATAGAAAATATTAATTTATAACTCCTGAGTACAATGATGGAAAATAATGGTAGAGAGAGACCTTTTTGTGACTTTAGTGCTTCTGAAATTTCTTAACAAGTGAAATTTCTGTTGTGCGCTATGCACTCCATAACCCACTTTCCTCTCTTCCTTCCCTCATCTTTGCAATATACTGTAGGCTGTGCATCATAGACACACTGCTGTAATTTTTTTATATACAATTATATATTGAGTATTTTAAAACTATCCAAATTTGGAGTAAGAAAACATGCAAGTCTGTCAATAACTGTAGTGTCCACTGCTTCTCTTCTAATCATAGAGCATGGGGCACTGGGATTCCTGCCCCAGTCAAAATAGTGCTTGCTGCAGTTCCCATTTCTGACCACTAGGTGCACTCTATGGAGACCAACGGGACAGTGAGCACAGTGCTCCATGGCAGCTTATCATCTAGAAATGGAACATCATCTTGAAAGCATACATGATTTAGTAGTAATTACTGACATTTAAAGCTTATTCTGAAATTTTAGGATATGTTGATTAAAGTGAGATTACATCTGATAAAACTCTAACAAGGCCTTAATTTTAAGACTTCTTTAAATTCACTGTATTAAAATTCTATGAGGATTGTGAAGGCCGCTTTTGTTCAGTCTGTCTCAACTGCTTTTGACTATATATTTTGATGTGGCAGGAAAACCTCAATAATGGCATAGCCTCAAATAAATTCAAGTTGAGAGGCTATAATTAGGGGAGTAATGCCGTAATAGGCAGTTTACAACATGAAGGCAACCAGTGTACAGCTCGTTTTGAGACACATGTTTATTCATCAATGCTCTACACAGCAGGTGTGTTTACGAAAGAGCTAAAATCATGAACCAGGTCTCAGCAGAATTTACAGGTTCTTCTCAAAAACCACATAGAATACCTATTATGGTAAACTATAGTACATTCCATAGTATTTCATAGTATTACCTTGATACTTCAGACATTATAATGGTAGGCACCTGCAGACTATGTAGAGTACCAGGGTTGTACTGTGGAACTTCAGTGGGTACCATAATACTTTGCGGAATAGCAAGGCACTTACTGGGTACGACAGTGGCTACCAAATATTGGCAGGTTCCTATTATGGTATGTTTGTACATACTGTACAATTCCATATCAGATATGTTAGTACTGACAGTACTACTGGTATGGTATAGAACAGGCAGTACCATACTAGATACCTGCTGAACTGTGGTACCCAAAAAGTGCCATGGAATTTACAAAATGTCACTGCAGAGGTTACAATATAAACAGTACTATTATGGTACTATACAACAGTAACAGTACTAGATTAAGTGCATGTATAACATATTTCTGACAGTGTCCTGGTACATGCTCCACTGTACTGTACAATATATGGTAGAAAAATGCACTTGATATCCATTCCATAACTCACTTTTCTCCTCTTTCTTCCATCATCTTTGCAATATATTCTGTAACAGAAATTGCTAGGTGCATCATAAACACACTACAGCACCTATGCACATTTCTTAGATTTAATTCTGATTGTTTACTATAAAATTATATTTGATCACGGAGTATTTTAAAACTAGCCAAATTTAGGCTAAAAAACATGCGAGCCTGTCAATAACTGTAGTGTCCACTGCTCCTCCTCTAATGACAATATTGATAGAGCATGGGGCACTGTGATTCCTGCCCCAGTCACTGTCAACCTGTTGTGCTTGCTGCAGTTCCCATTTCTGACCACTAGGTGCACTCTAGAGAGACGCATCGGGTGAATGAGAACAATGCTCCATGGCAGTTTATCATCTAGAAAGGGGAAATCAAAAGTCATGTCGAAAGTGTACATGACAAATAAAAATTATTAGTAATTACTGACATTTAAAGCTTATTAGAACTACAGAAGGATCAGGTTGATTTTTTGGAATATTTGTATCTTAAATGCCATTCTTTAAATCACATTGAGTATATAACTTTCTTGATATTTGCTTGACCCTGGTTATTTATATTGCATATTTAATCTGAATGAGAAGAAACATATTATAAAATGTATCTAAGAGTTTGGAAATAAAATTAACAACCTAAACTTGGTCTACCATGAAACACTATGGTTTTCACATTTTAAATGAGTGAGGTCTTGAAATATGATTACTGCAGTACATATTCGCTTTGTCTGCTGAGCCTCATGTGTTCATAACTGGGCCAATGGTTCTTCTCTCGTGCTGCGGGATTGTGGGTAATCATCTCCGACGCTCAGTCTCGGTGCACGTGCGTCACTTGTATAGTCCACATCCGTGCGTTCGAGTAGTGTTTAAGATTGTGTCTACATGTGTGCATGTATAAGCATTTTTCTTTTTTCTTTACTTTGTGTCCTACTGTAGTGACGGTTCTTTAGTAAGTGTACTGCCACAACGGCCTCTACCAGCTATGATTCGTTATAAAGGTAAAGTGCAGGTTAATATGTTTTATACAATGTTTTTGGATTGCATGATTTCTTATGGGGAAATTCACTTTGATATATGAGTGCTTTGGATTACAAGCATGCTTCCGGAATTAATTATGCTCGCAATCCTGTATATATACACTGTGTGTGTGTATATATAATTGTAATCTAACTAAAAATAACAGCATTTATCCAGTCATGATGTAACGTCTCCCACACAATCAGAACATAACATGCTGTATAAGTAGCTTGTCTTTCATGATCTGGCTCTAAAGCCACAGCAACGACAAAAGCTTCCTCTTTCTCAAAGTTACACGAAACTCTATTAACTCAGCCTTTTTTTACTGATAAAAATACGTCTAAATAGCAGGTTGGTTAGAGCATTGCTACGCCTTAAAAAAAAAGTAAAAAAAAAAAAACATCAGCAGAAAAGTTGCTCCAGATTGCATGGTTTAAGGGGAAAAGTTTAAATTGAAAGCAGGCTAACAGCACAGATTTAATGCTTTCAGCTTTTTACATAAAGGTATGTGAGTAAAACAAAATAATAACAATTGAAAAGATTGACTTAGTTGAAGAAAGTCATTAGTTGAATGAATTAACACTTTTAAAAGTTGCAGGAGCAAAATCAAAAGGTTTCCTGCAATCTCAGAGGTACTTCAAATATTTTAATCTAAGCATTAATAAAATTTTCATAAATGTTTTTTTTTTCTTTCGTGTCAGTGGAGATCATACTAAGATCATACTAAATTAGGACTGAGGGAAGTCAAGAAACTCCAGCTGTGTCTTATTGATCTTATGGACTTATCACCAGAGAAACTTCAGGATGACTTATCTACTGTAGATTTGAATGGGGAATAAAATCAACCACTCTTTTAAAGTGTCTGAAAGCTTTTCATGCATTTTCATAAGTTTACTTTCTTCCTGTTATCAGATATTTAGAAATGTGCAAAAGTCTCAAGCGAGCCCTCATTTCATCATACTTTCAATAAGACAGACTTTCTTGCATTTTTAATGTAGTCTTGAGAAATAGTTCTCTAGGGTTCTTGGCTCTCATTTTCAGTCCAATCCCTGTACTTGAGCTGTTTCACAGTGCACTGTGAATCATTCAAGCACAAAAAGCATCTAACTTACGGCATGAACCAGTGAGAAACAGGTACAGCTGATGACAGATGCTCAGGCCGGTGATTAGTATACTGCTGATGCTGAACGCTGAGTGTTTGGAACAGACAAGAGGGGAAATGAGGTTGATGCCAAATGAGTTTGGTATAAAAACAACCAATTTTCCAAATTTTAAATGGTATCTTAATGCACTTTGCCGCCTGTGTCGAAAAACATTTGTTTCCTCCACTGACTCATTCGGGAGAAACTGCTAAATCTATAAATACATTAAATTTGTCTAGAATTGTTATTTCTGTTAAGCCACTTTGCACATCCATTGTTAAATGTGCAATACAAATAAATAAAAAGTAATTAAAAATCAATCTGAATTTGCTCACTCACTTACCATCATCGTCTATACCACTTTATTCTGTGTACAGGGTAACGGGGGGCCTGGAGCCCATCCCATGAGACTTGGGGCACAAGGCGAGGTACACCCTGAGCAGGGTGCCTATCCATCACAAGGCACACACATTCACACACTATGGGCAATTTGTGAACACCAATTAACCTAATCTGCATGTCTTAGGACTGTTGGAGGAAACTGGAATATCCAGAAGAAACCCACCAAGCACAGGGAGAACATTCAAACTCCATGCACACAGACCCCGAGGTGGGAACCGAACCCGGAACCTGGAGGTGCAAGGCCACCGTGCTGCGAAACTGAATTGAGTTAACGCTTATTTTAATATTGCTCCTGTATCTGCGGTTGATGATTCAAGGACCGGATGTCACCAGGTCTTTATTTTAGATCAGCAGCATTTTGGTGCTATACAGTCTACACTCTGACACAGTCTGACATCCTCAATTATAGGCCTTCTAGTCTTATTCTGCCCCTGCCGGAAAGCACATCAGCCATATAGTCATCATTCTACAAATTATAGACGTCGGTCCCTTTGTCGCCCTTTTGCATCATTTTTCTGGACAAGATACAAAACGTAATAATCTGCTTGATGAAGCTGCCAAATGAGCTGTTAGCATTTCCTCTTCTGCTGATGAAGCTCCCCCGTTGTTCAAGGACAATCTCCTTCTGATGATTAAATCCTTTATTATTATTCTGCACAAACTCTTAGCTCTGTAAAAAAAACTAAAAATGCTTAGGAGCAATTCAGAATGCTGATGGGAATTGTCTGCCAGCACCTGCTGAACTGAATTAAATCGATTTTTACATCAGACTTGTCATCTGGGAGCGTTCAGTTCCAGTCATCTGATTTCTCATTTTATGCCGGTGGCTTGCCAAACAGATTTTTATTTGCCTTATACAAATCCAACCTCCTTCATTTCAAACACACGTTGCCCTTAGGATCATATACATACATTCAGGTTGATTTAATTTCTAGAACCGTTGCATGGTTGCCACGGTGGTGGTTTTTCTGTCACACTGGGATGGTT
This sequence comes from Clarias batrachus, assembly GCA_003987875.1. Classification (NCBI taxonomy): domain Eukaryota; kingdom Metazoa; phylum Chordata; class Actinopteri; order Siluriformes; family Clariidae; genus Clarias; species Clarias batrachus. The sequence goes on from QMIH01000185.1 coordinate 85,353, forward strand.
TTGGAAGAAGGTTGTGGGTGAAAGTTTATAAGAGTATTTTTTAAGCCTTCCAGTCTGGAGCTTCCAAGCAAAGGAAGTAAAGTGTACAGTAAGTGCAGACAGTGTATCTATAATGCACAGAACCATGTCTGGTGGGAATTATAAAGATATTCCGGCGCTTTTTGCATTGATAGGCTGGCTGTGTTTCACATCATAAGAGCATTTTCAAACAGAGCTCTGAGACTAGTGATGGAAAAGGGGTTAGGGAGTGGATCATGGCTGAACAAGGTGATAATAATGCCGTTCCATACAAAGATTAAAGGACTCAGGTGGCATAGTGGTTAGCACCGTGTCCTTGCACCTTCATTGTTCAGGGTTGAATTCGCAGGTCTGTGTGAGTGAAGTTTGAATGTTCTCGCTGTGATTGGTGGGTTTCAACAATCCAACAATACAAAGACATTCACAGTATGGTGTTCCCAAATTGTGTGTGCTTGTGTGCCCTGTGATGGATTGGTCCAAGGTGTACCGTGGGATAGGCCCCGCCATGACCCTACAGGATAAGCAGTATAAAGAATGAATGAGTGGGAGATTAAAGAAGACATGAAAAATACAGATCTGTTTTTCAGTTTTCTTTTGTCTAAAGTTTGTGGGTTTTCTTTTTTCTTTTGTTTGTGATGTAGTTTGTCTGGAAACTTCCCTGCAACATGGCCACCCTGCATGACTGTGGATGGATCGGGGTGGAACAATAAATGTATTATCCACACTGTAAACCCGAATAAGTTGGCAAAACTCAAAAAATCTGAGGTAATCAGTTACATCAATTTTTTTAAGTAATGATGTTTCCAATTTTAAGTAACAGAACTATAAATTTTTGAGTTTGTTGAATTTGTTGCAAATCAAATAAATTGTTGTTGCTGTCGCCACAGCAGATAATCCAGTCCACACACAAGCTTGGCAAGGGTTTTACACCAGGAATCGAACCCAGACCAGTCGCATGGTAGACGAAACAACTACCACTGAGCCACCAGTGCCCTATTGCCCTGATGACGACAGACACAAAATCGCTAGTCTGAAAGATTTTAAGTTGGTGGAACTTTAAGGTGAAAGTTACGGTTAGTTAAGTACTTATAATTACTTAAAATATCAAATTTGTTCAACTAACTTGAAAAGTGTCATTTCTACAAACTCATAAATACCAAAAAGTTCTAAACACTTATTAAGGTCTATTAGTTTGAACTTATTGTAATTATTTAAGTTAACAGTACTCTATGTTTAATTACTTTTTGCGCATTAGGGTTTACAGTGTAGTCCAGCTGAATAGGCTAAAAAGTGCTGATTCATGTACTGACACTAGGCCGACTAGTCAGCATTAGTCCACAGTATCACTAACAATATCATGCTTGTGCCGTTTACAAAATGTACTTCACAAGATGTGTTAAATGACCTCCTGATTTGTCAACCCCTTCATACGAGATTTCTAAGCTACACATCCCTCCAACTTTATGTCCCTGCCCCAGCAGAGTAACTTCTGACTGATGCCCACTCTAAATTAGGGCTCTGAACACAATATTAGCTTTGACTGTTCATGCCGGGACCTCAGAATGTCCTTGACACACTAACTAATTGAACACTTTGTCTTTGTCCTCCCTTCTGTTGTTCCGCATGATTTCTCTGTGACTCCCTTTATAAAGGCTCAGAATTACAGTACATGCTTCTCAAACATGCTTCTTTTTTTATATACTCTACAGCAGGGGTCTCAAACTCAGTTCCTGGAGGCCCGCAGCCCCACAGAGTTTTGTTCCAACCATAATAAAAAACACCTGATCCAACTAATCAAGTCATTAAGGCTCATTTGAAAACTACATGGTATATATGTTGGAGCAGGGTTGGAACAAAACTCTGTGGGGCTGTGGCCCTCCAGGAACTGAGTTTGAGAACCCTGCTCTACAGTATATACAATATACAGGTATAGACTGAGGCAGCACGACAGCTTAGCGGTCAGCACTGTCGGCTTGCACCTCCGGGGTCCAGGTTCGATTCCCACCTCCCACGTACTCCTCATGCTGGTTTCCGGGTTCTCTGAATTCCTTCCACAGACCAAAGACATGCAGATTAGGCTAAATGGCGTTCCCAAATTGCCCTTTGTGGATTGGCACCTCGTCCAGGGTGTGCCCCAAGTTTCCTGGAATAGGCTCCAGGACCCTGTACACAGGATTAAGTGGTATAGATGATGAGATGAGGTATAGACTTTAACTGTATAGTCAACACTCACTTCCTTTCATCAGACCAAAAAGCAATGCAGCACTTCGATTTAATGCCTGCTGAGTTATTCAGAGACTGTAAATCAGAAGTACCACCAAAGTTTCTAGCAGAACTTTTGCGAAATGCCTAGTCAGCATCTTTTGTTAAGAAAGCAGTGAATGTTCCAAACAGTTCTTAATTGCTGTCATGTTCAACAAGCAGTTAAAAAGTACTTAACAGCTTTTAAAAGCAGAGAGGAGACGAGGTTCCAGGCAGAAGACGAGGAGATAAGGGTCCTGGCAAATATCGCATTTCAGTAGATGATGTAAATCAATATTTTTTTGCAATAAGATAGCTGGCTGCAGCATTGTGTGGTCACTTGACCAGAGAAAGGCCGTTTCACAGATAATGGCATGCTGCCAAGTAATACACTAAAGTGAGGGCATGGCAACTTGCAATTTATCCAATGGCTGACGCATTGTTATTTATCGTCCAGTGATGGTAGGGCAGAAAAAAGTGTTGATTAATTGCCTATAACAGCAGCGCTGACAGGAATGCTACTCAGCGGTTTATATACAATGATCAGCCATAACGTTACGACCACTGGAAGGTGAAGAGAATAGCATTGATTATCTCATTACAAAGACAGCTGGTAGTGGGTGAGATATATTAGTCAACAAGTAAACATGTTGTCCCTGAAGTTGATGTGTTGGAAGCTGAAAAAAACGGGCATGTTTAGGGATTTGAACAACGTTGACAAGGGACAAATTGCGATGCCTAGACGACTAGGTCAGAGAATGCCGCCAAAACAGAAACTCTTGTGGGATATTTCTTGGTCTGCACTGGTCAGGACATATTAAACGTAGCTCAATGAAAGAAAACCAGAGACAGGAGCATGGGCGCCCAAGTCACATTGTTGCATGTGGGGAGCAAAAATAATAATAACTAGCGGCATTAGAGCCCTCACAGTGGGGCGAGTGGGTGACGACTCGACGGCATACTCGTTCACCCAAAGCTAATGCTGAGGCTAGCCCACCGGAGCACACCTCCTCTGGGCTTCATGTGTCCAACATGTTCGCTCTCCTCAGTGATGCACCCGCTGAGAAACCTGAAAGAGCTCTGGTTATAGTGAGCCTCTATACTGAGGCATGTGAAATTAGCTAGGCCTTTAGGGGCGCCAGCGGCAGTGGTCAGGTGTATCCCGAGAGTCATAGCACCGAACATAGTAGGTAATCTTGGGGCCCTAGGACAGGACATAGGTTCTCTAAGATAGTTGTATATGCTGGAGCTAACGATATATGCCTTAGTCAGTCAGAAATTAGCAAGAATAAATTTTCAGAGGTGTTTAAAATAGCGAAGGCGATGTCCGATGAAGAAGTATGCTCTGGCCCCATACCAATGAGCCATGGTGACAGCAGGTTATGGTTGCTGAACCACTGGAACTCCAGGAGGTACTCTGAAAATAATGTGGGCTTTATAGATAATTAGAAGACCTTTGAGAGCAAAGCTGGCCTGTTGGGGCAGGATGGTGTCCATCCCACTCGGGAAGGTGCTGTTCTCATTTCTTGCAGTATAGCGCATAGTCTCAGAAGAGGCCTAGTTAATCGGTGACAATCCATAGCCCAGGCCAGGGAGCAGACCGACAGGCTAAACCAACCGTCTGCCAGCTGCATAGAGTCTTCACTCAGGGTTCATCATATTAAGACTGTATCTGTTCCCCGGAGCTAAATAAAAATTTAGAAAGAGTCTAAACACACTGAATACACAGCCAGCACCTCTGATCTGAAGCTAGGACTGTTAAATATTAGATCTCTCACATCTATCACAGATCAGGAGTTTGATATACAGTGGAACCTCGGATTGCAAGTAATGTGCTTTACAAGTGTATCGAGTGCCGAGTATCACGTATGCGACTCTTATTTTGACACAGAGCGTCACTTGCGCTGCGGAATTGTGTGTAATCGTCTCCCCTACTAGGTCTTAGTGCTCGTCTCTTACTTGCATAATCATCTCTCTCTCTCTTTCAGCGTCTCTTATGTGTGTGCGTGCGCGTAATTTGACACAGACATAAACACACACATACAAACACCCTGACACACGCACAGACGCTCTCTCGCCTTTTCACACCGTCCCGGCTTGACAAACGCACAAAAACTCTGCTCTATCGCGATTCTCTTCAAAGGTAAGGTGCTGGTTCATTTGTTGTTTTTTTACTTTACCGCAGATTTCTTTTTTTCCTGTTAAAACGGTGTTTCCGTAGTGTGTGTGTGTGTAGGTTGTGAAACTTAAAAAGCGAGGTGGGGAGATGGAGGAGGAGTGTTACTGTGTAAAACGAGGCGAGGGAAGGGGCTAATTCCACACACACTCTCTCACACACACACACACACACACACGGCTGCGCGCCCCAAAGAAAACACTTATCTGTCGGGATTTATTTGTACTTTTTTTTTAAAGGTAAAGTGCAGATTAATTTGTTCTATTTTCATTGTATAGATTGTATTAATTATTTTTATGTATTTAATTTTTGGGGCTGTGGAACGAATAATTTGAGTTTTCATTATTTCGAATGGCAAAATGATGATTTGGTTTAACGAGTGTTTTGAAACACGAGCCCACTTCTGGAACGAATTATGCTCGTAATCCAAGGTTCCACTGTATTAGGTTCAACAGAAACCTGGATTAAAGAGAACGAGTATCTTTAAATGAAGCTAAAGCTAAAGTAGCTTTAAATGAAGCTAGTCCTCCTGGATACAGCTACAAAGATAAAAAGTGTAGCCACAAATATAAAGTCTGCTCTGTTGATCCCGCTAATTATCATTTACAGACCCCCAGGGCCGTACTCTGTATATCTCTGTGAATTTGCTAATTTTCAGGGTCGTTTCTGTAGACAAAGCATTAATTGCTGGAGACTTTAATATTCATTTTGAGAATTTAGGAGACCCTCTAAGAACAGCATTTATGTCCATACTTGGTAGGAGTAAATCAGTGTGTAGTAGGAACTAGTATAAGAACTATAATCACAATTCTACAGTCTGAAGTTATATCAGCTCACCATCTTGTCTCAATTAAAGTGTCTCATAGTAATTATGTATGCACAGCGCAGCGCTACAACATTAAACGTACATTCACATCTAATACCGCATAGAGCTTTTCGGGTAATCCAGAGAAATCTCCCAGTAATCTCCCACCAACTTTGATTCGCTCATCATCTGACAGAACTCGATCAGGCGACTGAATATTTAGTCAACATTTTGTTATACCTTAGATAATGTCGCTCCAGTTAAAAGGAAAAAGGAAATCTCGCTCCCAGGTATAATGACCCCGCACACACTTTAAAACCGACCGCTCAGAAATTAGAATGCATATGCGTCAAACTAAATAGTTAGTTTTTTAAATAGCATGGAAGAAGAGCATCCTGAACTATAAAAAAAAGCTCTCAGTGCTGCTCAATCGTTGTATCTCTCCACTCTTATAGAAAATAACAAAAATAATCCTAGATTTTTTATTTAATACTGTAGCTAAATTAACTAGAAACAAGCCCACTGCAGAAATCTGCACAACAACAACATACAGTAGTGAGGCCTTCATGAACTTTTTAAATAACAAAATAGTTATTATATTTGTCATAATGGTTATTAACTAGCTGTCCTAGTTAGTCCTGTCAGAGTCCCTGCTTGCACTCTGGACTAAATATACATTCACTTTATAAATTGTGTAACAGTGACTGCCATCTCTCCTTCTCTTCTTCTCTCTCTCTTCCTCTCTTTCCTTCTCTCTCCCTGTCTATACATGTCGCTCTGAGGTGCCAGTGATCCAGACCCCCTCTGCCCTTGGACCTCTCTGACTTGTCCTGGTGTCCCACTTCTGGCTGGAGATCTCGTCCCATGGATGCCCCGTGTGGTCTGCCTGGGATGCGCGTGGTGACTGGGGACAGTTCCACTTTTCCACGAAGACGGTCCTGGTCTCGGTTGATGCTGACATCTGTTCGCTGAGGAATCATGACTGCAGTAACTCGAAAGTTCAGGACCAGAGTTTCCTGTAGTCTACCTGAGCCTCCAATAACGAACTAGAACCCATATTAACTTAATCACATCTCCTGTTATACTGAACTTCCAGTCTCACACAGTATGATGCAGATCAATCCCTGCTATCCGTTTTTCACCCAAATGAGGATGGGTTCCCTGTTGAGTCCGGTTCCTCTCAAGGTTTCTTCCTACTGCCATCTCAGGGAGTTTTTCCTTGGCACTGTCGCCGTCGTCCTCGGCTTGCTCATCAGGGACAATCTGATCATTTTGATTCATACACATTCACATTTCATACAAACTTCAATAATTCTTTTGATTGTATAAAGCTGCTTTGCGATGATGACAATTAAAAGCGCTATACAAATAAACTTGAATTGAAAGGCTGACCCGTGTAGTCTGATTCAGCAGAAGAGCTACAGTACTGTGGCTCAAATTGGTGAAAAGGTTAATAGGGCTACACAGTCCAGTCAAAGTGCCCATGCTGAACTATGATGGATACAATGCACCTGTGAGCATCAGAGCTGACCCAGGGAGGAATGGAACAAGGTGGCGTGGTCTAATGTGGATGGATGGGTGGGTGGGAGCATGAGTGTTGCTTACCAGGGAAAGAGTTGGCACCAGAATCAAGGCAAGGAGGAGGAGCAAGGCGTTGGATGGGTTGAGAAAATGATGCTCTAGGCAGTGTTCTGCTGAGAAACATTGGGTCTTGCCATCGATGTAGAAGTTACTTTAGTATGTACCACCTACCTAAACATTGTTTCTGACCAAGTACCCCCTTCCATGAAACCTGAAATTCCCTGATGGCAGTGGCGTCTTTCAGCAGGATTATGCACCCTGACATAACGCAAAAATGGTTCAAGAATGGTTTAAGGAACACAACTGCGAGTCTGAGGTGTTAACCTGGCTTCCGAATGCTCCAGATCTCAATCCAATCGAGCATCTCTGGGACATTCTGGAAAACAAGATCAATCCACCTCTCAACTTGAAGGATTTGATACTGACAACTTGCATAATGCAGAAGGATTTACATGATGGATGCTCCACATAAATGCTTTTGTGAATGTGTTAAATTGTTGATGAGACAAGACATCATTGAAGGTATCTTGAGTGTCAGAGCTGAAGCTGTAACTTTGTTTCCTGATATCAGAAAGTGCTCAGGATCAAGTTTTGTTTTGTTTATACTGTAGCTGCTATAATGGAAACGATATCAGGAACTAACTTGCTTTTTAATATTGCATGATGGTCTTTAATTAGTAACAGTAAATTGTGATTGTTGGCAAACTGCTCTGGTACAAAATGAAATAAAATGCCTGTTTGTACACCATCACGCCTTAGTTCTGTACAAGCTACTTTAACTACAACTACAAACTTGCTCTTTTAGGGATTCCACACCTTGGTCATGAAGTGTCCTGAGGACATATTTACAAAGATGTATGTGGAATGGTGGACATACAAATACATTTCTATATGCATTATGGTGAGATCCTGTATATTTTTGTAATAAAATCATTGGAAAGGACTATGATAAAAGGACGACTTACCAGCGCTTTTCACATTGTCATTCGTATTCATTTGTTCATGAAGTCGAAATTTCCATGGTATTTGCTCGCTGTCTTTCATGTTATAAAGCCTTGCAGGCATTTAAGGTGTATTTGTTTAGCTGCACCTTCGACTCTGCCTTCTGCGTTTGGAACTCGTCTGTTCTGTGTAAATGTAAACAGCACTAGTGACCCTGCAGACTCGCGTGTGTCCGTAGGGAACGTCAGGCAAGCGGAACTACAGACTAAACAACGAATAACTAAACAGCCAGACACACAATTATTAAAGTTAGACTTGTAGAGGCAGGGGTGGCTCAATGTTTAAGGCATTGGAGGACGGTCCCAATACCACCAAGTTGGCCCTATTGGGCCCTTGAGCGAGGCCCTTAACCCTCAACTGCTCAGATGTATAACGAGATAAAACTGTAATTCGCTCTGGATAAGGGCGTCTGCCAAATGAGATAACTGTAAATGTATTAACTATTAGAATAAAAGAAAAACTAGCAAGGACGAAGAATGTGTAATTGAGGAGGAAAAGTGGAGGCACATCCATACTTTGGAAATGCTATGGTCTAAAATAAAATGAGACTGAAATGACTCATAAAAACATCTAATCATAAAGGCACAGCCTGCATAATGATGAGGTCTGCGTGACTCTTTATATGTGAGCAGAAGTTATTCCAGTGAGTAATTAATTATATTATAAAGTATTGTTTTACTTACTGACTAGACAATTTAGAAATCTTAGATGAAAGTTCTGAAATGTAACATTTAAAAAAATTTCCAAATAAAATAAGAGTGGCTAAGACTTTTGCACAGTACTGTTTGTGACTGTTACTGTCAGATTATTTGCTTTTTCCTGACATGTCATTTTTAAATTGAGATATTTTACGCTCAAGTTCTTATGATTAAAGTTTAAAATCAAATCATAAAAATAGGATCAAATGTTCATATGGGCTATGGTTTGTGTTTTTATTAAACCTGTGTGCCGGAGTGATACTGTAGGATTAATGGAGGCCTGGCGGGGTGGCTGGAGGATGTTCGCTCAGTACTCTGCACTAACTCGGCTCCCTGCGTCTTCCTGTCACAAGTCATATTCTCTGCGCTACCCTGAGGGCCAGACTGGGACTGCATTGATCTAAGGTACACAATCACACACACACATAAACCCCAAGCGGGATAATACGACAACTCGGGGAACATAAAGGTCAGACTTGATTGACTTTATAAAAGACTACCACAAGATGTAGACTTTTTTTTTTTACTTTCTTAGCAGTTAAAAGAGCAGCGTATTGATTCTTTTAGAAGTCGACCTTTTCTGAGAAGAAAGCAATGTGTAGAATAAAAGAATGAAATGATAGAACGGAACTGATTCTACTGTGACGCGTCAGCGCTAATAAGAGCTTATATCAAAGCGCTGATGAATTCTCCTATCTGATTAAAACCCTCGGGGGTCGATGGCACTGCCGATAATGCCAAACACTTTTTTCCTCTTTGCAAGTTTTTTCTGTAAATGAAACTATATTGTAGCAGACGTATGTCAGATTCTCGTCTCCACTCTCCATGGAGACCTGCCCTACAGCCGCGCTTAGCGCCCCATTCACATGCGATATTTATGTAAACGACTCTATTCAGATGTAATTGAATGCTAATTACTGTGTTGTTTGGGGGAGTGATGTGTTGATGTCGTGTCCAACAGAACAGGAAGGGCTTCAATGGAGAAACAAACAAAAAAAATCATTATTTTCATGTAAATATTCTTATATTCACATAACCATCTTGCTCAGAGAAAATGACTCGTCACATGAATCCATACAAAGCGCTTCAGGTTTTTTAGATAATACTAATCATTATGCTTTTTTGCTCCGGTGTTGAATAATTATTTGACCACAAACGGCTGGAATGTGGTTGTGAATTTATGGCTGAAATAGAGCTGCTCACATCGCTTTATTAAGCGAATATATATTTGTGCTATGTAGGGTGCTTTCTGGGGTGCTGATTTTACATTTTGTCCGCTTTGCAAAATTTGCCCATCTTTGTATCTTATGTATATTATGACTGAAATAAAGCTGCTCATATCAGCAGCGTGTGGATCAAAGGGGAGATAAAAGCGCGCAGAGATATGAACAGATTTATTTCAGTCATAAGGAGGGGCAACTTTTGCAAGGCAGACGAAATGTGAAATCAGTTTCCCAATAAAATAACATAAAAGAACAAAGTGCAAATATATACTCACTAAATAAACGCTGGCTTTGCATCGCTGTGTGAAATGTGCTCCGATGTCAGCTCATAATATACCTTAACATAATCTTGCTGTTGTTTTTTTTTTTTTGTGCATAAGAATTGCATTTTTCTTCTTTCTTTCTCTCCCTTGGAGTTTCGGTCTTACAGATTCATCAAAAGTCATCAGTCACTTTACGCCAAATAAAAGGCAAGACTTTCATGAACTTTATAATCTGCCAGATTTTCTCTGCTGTTTTATTTTTTAATGCATAGTTTGACACAAGTTTAAAAGTCGCACATGAATCTGACATATTTACACCATCCACATGATGAAAGGCCAGTGTGTGCTCTACGTACAGTTAATAAAAGGAGTGGATTAGGTACGATATTGGTAAAAATGTGAAATTTTACACACATTTAAGAAGAGCGCTGAATCCCTGCAGGACTTCAGGAAAGGTCTCAGATTCCTAAGGGTTTGTGTTATTGTATTTGCTCATTCTGAGAGGTTATGGTACGTTGTTGTTTCTACTGGAAGAGCTAATTTGCAGGTTCTGGCACAAAATAGAAGAACCTAAAAACAACAACAACAAAAAAAAAGTAAAGCACTGTTTATGTATCTTCGAGTCACCTTCTGGCATCCGGACCTGCCTGAGTCATGCTGGTGCTTTACTTCTGGTTCGAGTTCTCATCGCATGAAAACCACTCGCTGCTCCTGAACATTGCCACATGTCACCTGCTTATAGAAACATGTGACTGATGAGGACGGTTTCACTTAGAAACCAAGCGGATGCTTTCGGACTACATTTGATACAAACAATTTTGCTGTGATGGCTTGTGAATGCAATTAATTGCAGTACTTAAAGTTTAGACTATAGACTAAGACCATTTTTGTACCCAAGTCTCCGTGAGACCAACGTCACGGTGAATAGTTCCAAACCTCAACATGGTGGACTTCATGTTAAATAAAATTTTTTTCCTGTTCAACAATTTGCACCCTGACAATATACTGTAGCACACAGTTACAGAATTAGTTTATTATTTATTCAGGGTCATGCTATCCGGTCTCACCCAAATGAGAATGCATTCCTCTTTGAGTATGGTTCCTCTCTATGTTTCTTCGGTAAACTGGTCACAGGATCATGGGATCATGGAGCATCCATGGAATGTGCCGGACAAATAAGTCTGATCCATGGAGACCGCACCTTATGACTTCTATCTGAAATGTCCTAGTGCCACAGAAGCATTGTGGAGTCACGTCCCGAGGGGTCAGAGCTGTTTCGGTGGCACAACTTGAGCCTACACCAAAATAGTCTCAATGCAAAGGTTTCAATATTATGGCCAATTGGTGTATACTGTACAGTATGCATGACTTTTATTCAAGCACTGTACATCAGCTTTGTGACTATGTCCATTATTAAAAGCGCTACATGAATAAAATTGAAGAGACGTACAGTATATTTATGTGACATTTCACGTAAAGAATCTCGAGTGCTTTTGTAACAATTAGGGATGAAGCTGCAACTTTAAGTTTTCCAGGGATGTCTTTAAGGCAAAGGGCTGTACTGTTGCTTGGTAACATTACAAGCTGTGTTTCTTGTCTTCTTCAACTTCAAGAGAGACAAAAAGAAAGAACAAGGATGGAAAGAGTAGAGTCGCTACTGCTAAAATGACATGTATTCCAGATGTTGTACAATATGAACCGTAACTATACTGTATATGGATTAACTGTATGTGCCATGCTTTATTTTATTTATTTCCCCTGATTTACATGACAACTACCAACCAGATTTCAATGATTGGCTTGATAGTGTTGCTCTGATTGATAGAAAAGCGAAAGTATGCTGTCTCATTCTCCTTGAGAGTACAGCCAGTTTTGTTTCCTGCACTCCTGCACATTGGATGGCTGTGGCATCACTTGGATTTAAACTGGTGAACTCAGGCTGATGGGGCGAACGCTTTTCCTCTTGTGCCACTACTCGTCGAGCTTTAATATATAAAAATTTTAATTGCTCAGTTGCTGCGGTTTAAGAGCAATAAAACATAATATTGTCTGGTTACAGGGAACTTTACAACAGTAACTCCGCTTTGGGCCAGGCGGTATGACACCATCATGTTGTTGTTGGTCTTTCAATTGCTCTCGTTAAAGGGTCGCCATAGCGGGCCAACAGATCCGCACAACAACGGGCACGGGCTTTCCCATTTTATCCGAGCTTGGGACCTGCACTGCATGGTTTGATGGTTTTTGATGGTGACGCAGCACTGTAGTGACCAGAAAAAAACTTGTGTTTTTGCAATAACAAAAGAGTACGCTGAGCACATCGATGCAGTTTGGCAAACACCCAGATGGCAGCTTATCTCTAAAGCATATTGAGTGTGATGGAGAATGTGTGTGTGTATGAGAGAGGGAGAGAGGAAGTTTAGAGATGCTCATTATCTGCAGGGAGCAGCTCATTCTATGTGACACTGTTATTTATCCTGCTCAGTACAGGCTTAGGACTTCTTACTCATGATCACTGATTCATTACAGAAAACAAAAAAGCAACAACAGCCCGAAAAAAAAAAAGAAAAAAAAAAAAACCCCACAATCACTGCCATGAATAATGAAAAGAAATCCATGAATTCTGAGTAGCTTGATGTGGAATGCGGGATGCTTGTTAATCAGGATTCAACTACAGTAAGTAGATCACCAGCACGATTACGGTTGAGTATGAATGACGATGAGGAGGAAATGAGCAAATGAGGAATAAAGAGATGACCTTTCGCTCGGAAAGGCCGCCGCATCGCAGAAGCCGAGCAGTTCGGTGAGCGCGGTCTGAGCGTACGACCTGAATGCTAAAACTTATCAAAGCGCTGTTGGATTCTCAACTCTGACTAGACTGAAGGTGTTGATTCATTTTCTTTAACAGCAGATCTGACAGTAGTGCTGCTGCTGCCCATATTAATGTGCTTGTCTCAATACATTATGGTTTCTTGTGTGAATACATAATGAGCTGTTCAAGCATTTATGTGGTAAAGGAGATTTTTATTTAATGTTTATAGAAAGAGTCTCTGCAGCTCGGTGACAGCATAAAGCGACAGTGCTAACCACTAAACCACCGTCCTGCCGAGACTCAAAAGATCTGGGTTCGATTCTTGCCTCTGTGTGCTTGCAGTTTGCGTGTTCTCCCCCTGATTGGTGGGTTTCCTCCGGGTACTCTGGTTTCCTCCCACAGTCCAAAGACTGGCTTAGGCTTATTTTTGTTCCCAAATTGTCCTTAGTGTGTGAAGGAGTTTCAGAGTGTGTGTGTGTGTTCTGCAATGGATCATTTGGATGAGACCCATCGGACTTCTAGAACCGGTGATGTTGTTTTTGGCTAGGCTTCTGATTGGCTCCCTGTTGAATAGGGATGCTCCTAACAGCACTTAACATTTTGCATTTTCATGTGGACAAATATTTTTACAAATAGGTCTCAGAAGACAGAATGGACAGAATTTTTTATATATATATATACACTCACCTAAAGGAACACTATTCACTAAGGAACACTCACCTATTTGGAACACCATACTAATACGGTCTTTGACCCCCTTTCCCCTTCAGAACTGCCTTAATTCTACGTGGCATTGATTCAACAAGGTTCTGAAAGCATTCTTTAGAAATGTTGGCCCATATTGATAGGATAGCTTCTTGCAGTTGATGGAGATTTGTTCAATGCACATCCAGGGCACAAAGCTCCCGTTCCACCACATCCCAAAGATGCTCTATTGGGTTGAGATCTGGTGACTGTGGAGGCCATTTTAGTACAGTGAACTCATTGTCATGTTCAAGAAACCAATTTGAAAGGATTCAAGCTTTGTGACACGGTGCATTATCCTGCTGGAAGTAGCCATCAGAGGATGGGTACATGGTGGTCATAAAGGGATGGACATGGTCAGAAACAATGCTCAGGTAGGCTGTGGCATTTAAACGATGCACAACTGGCACTAAGGGGCCTAAAGTGTGCCAAGAAAAGATCCCCCACACCATTACACCACCTCCACCAGCCGGCACAGTGGTAACAAGGCATGATGGATCCATGTTCTCATTCTGTTTACGCCAAATTCTGACTCTACCAATTGAATGTCTTCAACTGTCCAATTTTTGGTGAGCTCGTGCAAATTGTAGCCTCTTTTTCCTATTTGTAGTGGAGATGAGTGGTACCCGGTGGGTCTTCTGTTGTTGTAGCCCATCTGCCTCAAGGTTGTGCATGTTGTGGCTTCACAAATGCTTTGCTGCACACCTCGGTTGTAACAAGTGGTTATTTCAGTCAAAGTTGCTCTTCCATCAGCTTGAATCAGTCGGCCCATTTTCCTCTGTCCTCTAGCATCAACAAGGCATTTTCGCCCACAGGACTGCAGCATACTGGATGTTTTTCCCTTTTCACACCATTCTAGGTAAACCCAAGAAATGGTTGTGCTTGAAAATTCTAGTAACTGAGCAGATTGTGAAATACTCAAACCGGCCCGTCTGACAGCAACAACCATGCCACGCTCCAAATTGCTTAAATCACCTTTCTTTCCCATTCTGACATTCAGTTTGGAGTTCAGGAGATTGTCTTGACCAGGACCACACCCCTAAATGCACTGAAGCAACTGCCATGTGATTGGTTGATTAGATAATTGCATTAATGAGAAATTGAACAGGTGTTCCTAATAATCCTTTAGGTGAGTGTTAGTATATATTATAGAAAAAGGTTAAAGTGGTTTAGACGATGAGTGAGTGAGAATACGATACGTCGATACGTTTTCTTTCCTGTCTTAAGTTGCATTCCCATCAATTGAGTTTATAAATCCTTTAACATAAGTAATACCAGCAACTTCTTTTTTGATGGACAATGTAGAAGTTTGAATATAACTAAAAATGGATGAAATGTACAGTATGATGTGCTGTGCACGATTTGATGGGTGTAGTTTAGGAATAAAGCGTTTCTGAATAAGACTTGGCGCTCTCCTTCAGGCATGCTCAGAAACCCGAAGCGTGGACTGGGGGACAGTTTGGAAATGAAGTGGCTGTGATGATATCCTTTCATTTTACATTATTTTTCTTCTCTCTAAAAATCATTAATAAATGTGAATTGTTATCTTTAGTGCAAAATCGAAGTCTTGTCTTGGCTTAAAGTCACTGAAAGTAAAGCGAAATGGAGATCAAGCCCTGGAACTAATAATATACTGTCATAAATACATCACATGTTAGTGGCTGAGGCTGAGGCTTACAGCCAGGAGCTCCTGCGGGCAGCTTTTTTTTTTTCTCTTACCTTTGGCTTCTTGCGGAGGTTGGGCGAGAGTTTCAGGCTGGTGACGTTGCCTCGGTCGTCTCCCACGATGATGATGGGGTACACGGGGTTAAACTCGATATGAGTTAGCTTGGTCTTCTTAGACACCACGGCTTGCTGGCAGATGGCTTCGTATTTGTTTATACTCAGGTCAAAGACGTGCACCTGTGAGACAGACGGAAGAGCAGGATTAGGGTCGTTTAAATTAATGGGAAAATTAATGGCTCTGCGGTCTGTGTGTGAATGCTACGATGGCCCAGGTGACCTCCATTTCGGAACGAGAAGCCCGGAGGAAAAGATCTCTGTAACTTTCGGTTCTGAGACGTGACGAGGGTGACGAATCCGTCAGTGAGTATGGCAGGCCGTGACTGCGGTGACATATTTGTGGGAGTCGTTTTTCATGCACGGTTTGGATCCGTGTGCCACTGTACTGTAGTTATAATGAAGGTTCACTGCCACATGAGTGCAAGTTCTGATAAGAATATGGGAAGTGCTCTCTTTTAGGATCCCCAAACCACATGGCATGACAGCTCACGGAATGGTTTGATCATGTTAAAAATAGGTAGATGGATGGATAAAGGGTTTGACATTATACAGTATATATTGCATTTATGTGTCGTGTTCCTCCGGGGTAGAAGGTAATGTGTATATTACATTAACTTCATTACTGTACTTAAGCACATATTTCACATGTCTGTGCTTTACTTGAGCAGTTTATCAGTGGAAAGTTTTTACTTTAATTTCACTACAGTATATCCTACAAGAAAAAAAATGTACTTTCTGCTTCACTACATTTACGTACAGTACTGTAGTATTTGAAGCTGTTACCCACTTCAGTAGCCACCTGCTGGCTTTCTACTGTATATAAGTAAAAGTTTTGTCTGTATATTAGTCAGAACTCGCTCTTTCAATTATATATATTTTTATTTCATACATACTGTAGGGGGATCCAAAACCAATCCCAGGAAAGTTTCTGTCTGTCTGTCTGTCTGTCCGTCTAGCCAGATTTTGTCACAGCATCACACAAAACCTATATTATATCGTGATATCAGCCTGAAGTTTAACCTGCACCATAAGTGAAATCAAAATGTCGAGGAAAAGCGATGACGTATACAGAAACAGTTATATGCAGAATTTAATAATGTACTTTAAAATAAGCTATTAATACGCTACTTACTTAATGTAAACAAACACCTGCACCAATACATATTAATGAGAAAAGCTAAACTGAATATTTTAACCAGGATTTTGAATTTTAGAGTGAATTTTAACACAATGGAGTCGTTTTAAGACAAAACTATCCGATCTGCTTTTTCAGTTTCTCATCTGTGATTCACGCTCTGATTACTGAACAGGGGGTGTATTTGGCTGACGACGAAAGAAGTACAACTTAGTGTAAGATACTCAACCTTACAGAATTGTATTTCTTTGTATGAATAAGTCAGACAGAGAGTTCTACCGTACTGAAAGACAGACAGACGTGGGCTTGAACCTGAAATAACATCACCACTGATTACATTAAAGCGCTTCAGGGTGCCAATATATGTAGCAGGGGCTTCAAACAACAAAACAGAGATAGAGAGAGAGAGTCATTTTACAGTGATTTTAAGGCTACTGTAAGCTAATACAAGCTCGGTACTTAAATAAATCTGAAGGTCAGTACTCTTGTACTTTTGCTTAAGTAGAGCTGTAAGTGCAGGACGTCTATTTGTGCTTCAGTAATATTGTACTAGGGTGTCTCTTTATTGTGTATTTTTCCAACCTCTGGTGTCACTGCAGCTTTTATTATGACTGCATTTAAGTAGAAGATGAATGGATGGACGGACGGATGGAAGGAATGCAGGAAAGACGGATTACTAGGTTGAGGGAAGGAAAGAAGCGTTGAAGGGCAAAATGGATGTTTGCAATTAGTTGTGCGGCTCTGATTCGCCGGTCCAGCGATTCGAGCAAGGTTGCTGAAAAGACAAATCCAGGACAGTCACACACACCTAGCGAGACTTCGGCTTCCTTTTTTTTTTAATCTATATAACAGAACAATTTCAGCCCAGAACAATTTCATGCTTTGTTCTTTATCAGAAGAGTTTAATCGGGGGCGTTAAATGAAGTAAAATGTACTGCTAAACTCTGCAGTCTGACACTAGCGCACAAGAGGAAGGAGCTGAAGCTCACAAACAAATAAGCATCTCATAATATCCACACACACACACACACACACACACACACACACACACACCTTGTATCCAGACAGAGACACTGCAGGCAGGATTAACGGTCAGTGCAGACAATAGACGAAAAATAAGGTATGTAAAGGAGTATAAATATAAAGCCTGTGTCTTTTTCGGTTTGAGCATCGCAGTCTGAGAAGCGTTGAATAAAAAGAGAACAAGCTAGAAAGGGAATTAGAAGAGAGAGAAATATGGCTAATTATGGTGCTGATCATTTCTCATGGCCATTAGGCCACCCACCTGAGCAAGACAGTCAGTGAGAGTCAGGGGACAGAGGCTGCGAGTGCCCGCGGTAAAGTATTAGTCAAGCAGCATTGCTCATAGTTAGTCACAGAGCATTACTAAATGCACTTCTCTATTCTAAGCAGCTGAGGCAGGGGCGCAGAAACACAAAAATACACCCGTAATGGCTGGAGGAGCCATCTGTAACTGTAGGAGGCCCACTGAAAGCACACAGTCACATTCTGACCGACAGCAGGGCTCTGCGATGGAGTCGTGTCGCAGGCGAATTTCGGCGACCGCGCCCCGAGTGTGTAAACCGATGTACTGTACACAACAGCGTTCTACAGGAGGAACGTTCAGTTTCAGGCTGTTGCGAGTATAATAACGACTCGGTACCTCTTTGTACCTTATTTCAAACGAATATACCGCAGAGTGGAAATTTTCTAGCCTTCAGGAAAGGAGCAGACTTCTGACGAGACGCCAGTCTCACTGAGACTCTGGCACTTACTCGTTATTTCCACACTGTGACTTGCGCGCTCACGCTGGCACGCAATCTGACTGGCACTAATAAAGACCCTAGAGCCAGGAACGGCTGTGTAATGCTCTGCGCAGCTCCTATCTAACAGAATACAGCTTGAAATAACTAAAGCCAAACCGGCGCTGCTGGAAACAGTGGAAAATGAGAAACGCTCACAGATGCACCGTACAAGAATGTCCTCCTTTAGTGCAGCATTCCCTCGAGACGTCTAACAGAATGCATTCATATGATGCAGCCTCACTGAGACTGAACATCCGTGGTTGGTGCACTATACCGTAGTATATGCATCATAAGTATGTGGACAGCTCACCACCTCTCCTTGTTGAACAAGCTTTTTCAAAACGATGGACATGAATATGGAATCGGTCCCCACTGGACAGACAGGTATCAGGTCAGGGGTAGCTGGCGGTAGCCCCCCCCCCTACCCAATTTGCCCATGTTGGGCCCTTGAGCAAGGCCCTTAGCCCTCAAATGCTCAGTAAATGTAAACACATTTTGTGGTAGAAAGGTCCAGGAAGATTGAGGTTTTCAGGAAGCTTTCTTTTGGCGTCCACTCATTTTAAGTTGTCTTCAGTTGTATTCAAATTAAAGATGCATCTCAACCTTGCCCTTATCTGCTTCGAGAAAAAAAAAAAAAAAGTATTCTGCAATGTAATCCACAAGCTTGGCTCGCTCCTCTGCATTTAAATAAACATTTTTCAGGGATGGCGCAAGAAATAACAACATAAATCAGCAACCCTCAGGATGCACCATCATTTTTTTTATTCTAATGTTTACTCATATATTGGCTTGGACAGTTAACTGTATTATTATGCTTATTCATCCACTGAAATGAATATTGCGAGACCTTCGATTCTGCAGAGAACATCATAACAGAACCGTGCTCTGAGAGAAAAAACTCCCGTTATGTCTCCATATACTCTCCCCTGCTACACTTATTCTAGCGTTTCACTGGTGCTTGGATCACATCGAGGTATAAAGTGTTCTCGGTATGCTGCAGCCATGATCAGACTTTGTCTGAAACGCTGGCCTCCCAGGAACTCCTAAAATGGCCCAAACATGTGGAAATGGCCTGGAGCGAGGTCAGGACTGTTTTGTACTGCAGATGTGCAAAAGCAGCAAATGCGCACATGCATGGATTAAAAAGATGATGTCATTTCATTATTATTTAAAAGTTACAAAACTGAAATTCCTATGGTATAGTAGATGTTGTTAATAGAAAAGAATCATCTTCAAGGTGATAACTGTAACACTAACAGTAGTACATCCCTTATACTAGAGATAACAAATCTCTAGAAAGACATGAGATGATTTTCGTTCATTCACAGCTATTACAGACAGAACAGTTTTTTTCTAAATATATAACTCATATTTATACAGTATGTATTGCACTACAACAAACTCAAGCCCTGTGTCATCCAGGCATCTGTTCAGTCTTGTGTATCTCGGATATCCGTTACACAAGAGGCCCAGCGGTGATATTCATAAACACTACGCTAGCAGAAATATTATACTGACATTTTTTTATATCACAAGCTCGAAACCTTGACAGTGTGCACCGCTGACACGAGCAACTTGTCGCCTACTATTGCGTATCCACAGTGGAGATGACGGAACAGGACATTTCTTCAGCCTCTGTTCTGAGGCTAACAGTTAATGTCAGGATGGTTAATGGCTGTCCCTGGAAACTAACACGAACAGACAGGGGTGTGTGTGTGTGTGTGTGTGTGTGTGTGTGTGTGTGTGTGCGCAGTATTATGAAACACCAGAAGTGGACCCCCATTGTGTAGCTGCTATACTGTTTCATTAACACCTATTACACTTTTTAACAGTGTTCCTGTGTGTGTGTGCGTGTTCATCTTGATGCAAGTTATCTTCGTAAATGATGAAACCACCATCACAGACAAATACACATCTCTCACCATCAATATATAAAACAATACTGTATTCAATATGGTAAATATAGTGTATAGAAATACATTTTACATTATTGATTAAATATGAGGCGGCACGGTGGTGTGGTGGTTAGCACTATCGCCTTGCACCTCCAGGGTCCGGGTTCAATCCATGGCCAGGCTCGATTCCCGTCTCTGTGTGCATGGAGTTTGCATGTTCTCCCCGTGCTTGGTGGGTTTCCTCTAGGTACCCCGGTTTCCTCCCACAGTCCAAAGACGGGCAGGTTATGCTAACTGGCGTTCCCCGTACTGTGTCAATGAGCAGTATTTCAAAGCTTACCTTTCCATCAATTGTGACGGCAGCGAATACAGTGGAGGAGTACGGTGACCAGGCCACGTCACCCACAGCCGTGTTCAGGTCAAAGGTGAACATCGGGCTCCTGAGAAATACATGAGAGAAGCCTTGTACAAAACTCAGCGTGTCTTGAAAAAACAAAGAGAACAGATGCAAGTCTTGTTTCTACATTGTAGGGTGAAAAGATTTTAGGATCATGTGGACTTAATTGCGCATGGCGGGTAGCCGGAATCTTATCCAACTGCGTTTAATTGAGCATCATTGCTAACAAGGAACTCCTAGCAGGCAGGAAGAAAAAAATGAATTTTACAGCATACAAAAAAAACAAAGCAAAAAAAAAAACAACCTCTATGCCAATTTTTTCTCTCTGATGTGCACCTGAACCAAGCAACAGTAAAAAAACAGTTCAGTGTCGATATTGATTTAGGATCTAGACTGAGGTGTGTAAATTCCTTGGTCAACATTCACCTAAACCTTACCAAGATAAAACTGGAACAAAGTGAATGTTAGTGCTACCAGAAGCAAAATACCAGAGGTGTCTCATGTTCTTTCCTTGCTGTGACCTGGCTTCTCGACCAGATGAAATCAGCTAGGTGTACAAATACACCCATCATAACTGCTTTTGTAAACTGACCTGGGACTAGAAGATGTTGAAGATGTGTACGAGGGGCATTAAAGTCAAAATGCGACTTGTGATGAAATTTCTCATGAATGAAGGCATGAAAGAGGTGATTGACATTTTCAGAAGACGTCAAGCACAATACGCTGATGAGACTCAGCGTAGCAATACGCTGATGCAGTAAGGCATTTGAATGGGGCAAATGTTTTAAAGAGGCCCGTACAGTACGCCCGTGAATGATGATCCCAACCGAGTCATTCCTATACACAATCAATGAGTAGAGGAGTAACTTGTGGGACTACTTGCGTGACTCGTGGACTAAGAGCTGCACCTGTCTGTGGGAACTGTACACACAATCCTTCACCAACACCACTTGCACATTACAGGGACTCGACTGGAAGTGATTGCCACATCCCTGTACAGTCCTGACCTTGACCCAAGCCATTTCCATATGTTTACGACCATTAAAGGAGTTCCTGGGAGGCCAGCGTTTCAGACCTGAATCGAAAAGACAGTCCGATAATGGCTCGAATGTACCTTGATGTAATGTAATCTACCTTGACGGTATCCAAGCACTGGCGAAACACTTGGATAAGTGCAGTAGTGTAGCAGGAGATTATATAGAGAAATAAAGGGAGTTTTCATCCCTCTTAATATTTAGTTGCTTGAAAGTAGTTTTGTGTCTGGATGTAGTCTGATTTTTACCCTGCAGTCCAAGCTAAACCACACACACATACACACACACACATCAAATCACCTGCATATCATAATCCTGGTGAATCAGAAGTACAGGTTGGTTTAGTCATGCTGAGCAGACAGTAAGTATCCTGCACTGTGTATTCTCTCCCTCATCATCAGACAGACTCATCCTCTTTCCCTCTCTCTAGCCATACTGACCCTGTTCTGGCCTTTCTCCTGTGATGCAATCGCACACGGACAGCCGAGACGAACCCCTGGTCTACAGCGCATCTCCGCTCGCCAGGTTTCTTATGCACCCACACAACCTGATGGAGCTTCAAAACCCAGAACCATAAGTGTATCTTTCATGTGCTTTACACTGAACTGAGCTCATCTCAGGACTCATTCCCAGTGAGTCACATACAGAGTTGAGTTATTATTCAGGTGTTATGGAGACAGACGTAATTATAATCACTATTCATAGAGTAGTGCGGGATTTGTGCATTAAGTCATGGGCCACCGTCTGATAACTGGATTTTATTTTACTGAAATTTATGTTGTAGGATGCAAATACTTTTAAAGAAACTATGAAATACCACTCAAGGCCAATATCAAATATACGAGGGTGAGTGACAAATTATCTGCACTCTGTCTGGCGAAATTATTTGAATTAACTTTTAGAAAAAACGAATACATCATTTTTCGACATAATCTCTTTGCTTACCAAACACTTTGTCCATCTGTGAATAAGCTTTTATATTCGCTCATTAAAATGTTTTAGGCTGAGCCACGATTGCACCACTGTCTTCACTTCTTCATCAGAGGTGAAACTTCATCCTTATAGGGCTGCTTTCAGGGAATCAGGACTATAGGGAGGATGCTCTATCACTTAACAGAGCATGTTGACAGTATGGGGAAAAGTGTGTGTGGACGAGCATCATCACGCAAGATCACAACACACTTGGTTATCAGGCTTCTGCTTTTAATCCGAAATGTAGGCTTTACCTTTTCAATAAGTATCTCACAAGTAGCCAAAAACTGTACTCAAGTAAGAGCAACTGTACTTCAAAATAATATTACTCAAGTAGAAATAAAAAGTAGTCATCCAGAATATTACTCAAGTAAGAGTAAAAAAGTATTTGGTGAAAAGATACTCAAATACTGAGTAACTGTTTCAATCGCAATGTCTGACTTCATTAGTATGATGTAGGGCCTCCATCTGTGGCCAATACAGCATCAAGTTGTCTTGAAAATGACAGCTACAAGTCCTGCACGGTGGCCAGAGGGATTTTGAGTCATTCTTCTTGCAGAATAGTGCCCAGGTCACTATGTGATGCTGATGGAGGAAACCGTGTCCTGACTCGCTCCTCCAAAACACTCCAAAGTGACTCAATATTTAGATCTGGTGACTGTGCAGACCATGGGAGATGTTCAACTTCACTTTCATGTTCATCAAACCACTCCGTCACCAGTCTTGTTATGTGCATTGGTACAGCATCATCCTGATGCATGGCACTGCCTTCAGGATACAATGTTTGAACCATTGTGTGCACATGGTCCTCCAGAATGGTTCGGTAGTCCTCGGCAGTGACGCGCCCATCTAGCACAAGTATTGGGCCTCGGGAATGCCATGATACTGCAGCCCAAACCATCACTGATCCACCACCCAGTCTGGGCGGTACACTTCTTTGAAGCTGTGGGAGATGCATGTTTCAGATTGTCCACAGCCCAAGATTTTTGCTACTGGCACCATTGAAACCAACATTTAGTAGCAGCATGGATTTATGGGCGTTCCGCAAAATTAGAGAAAGATGCGGAAACCTTTGTTTGCGCTTGCGCAGTGAGCGTATGTAGGACGGATTCACAGGTAGGATGACCACCCGGTTGAAGGGTTTTTTTCCCCACTATGCCGCCTGACCAATCAGCTCCAATAACATGATTGTTGTTTCTGCGTCTGATTGGTGAAACAGTCATGCGGTAGATCTACCGGCTGCATGTTTAGAATAAATGGTTAGAAAAGTAACAAGTCGAGTGTAGCCTTAATGTAGCAGAGTAGGAGTAACGTTTCTTCTTCACAAATCTACTCAAGTAAAAGTAAAAAGTATGGTGCTTAAAATTACTCATAGAAGTTACTTAAGTAACTGTAAAGGAGTAAGTGTAACTTGTTACTACCCACCTCTGCATCTCACTGTAACGAGGACTGTTAATTGTCGCATCTTTTACCTAATAATGTTCCAATACTTCTGCCCCTTAAGAATCCCAGAAAACTGTAAATATTGATGAATTTTCCAGCTGATGCAGCTACATTTGCACTTTATATGTCTTGTGTATAGAATGTCGATTTCTATTCATTTAAAATGTTGATCTGTGTCGTCTCTGCTAGTCAGCTAATTAGGTTTCTTACTTTTGTTAAGTGATGTTGTTTGTAGCACGTTGGTCCTGGAGGAACGTTGTTTCGATTTACTGTGTACTAAATAGTATATGGTTGAAATGACAATAAAAGCCTACTTGACTTGACTTGACTTGACTTGACAGTAGACTTGAATGGAAAGCGATGACAGACAGACAGACGTTTTTAATATAACCGGAGTGCAGATCATTTTTTGCTCACCCTCGTATAAATATGGCACTACTCGGAATATTGAGGCAGCAAAACACTGTACTGCTTAATTAAATCGTGAATCATCATACTGGCCTTTTAATTTTGTATTGTTTTTTTTAATTGTATTACATTTAACAGCAAAACAAGTGTTCGGTTTTAAACGGTTATCATGTTGAAAAACTATCCTGTTACTCAGGGTCACGGGGGGGCCTGCAGCATATCCCAGGAGGCTTAAGGCATGAGGCGGGGTACACCCTGGACAGGCGATTTGGAAACGCCAATCTGTAGGTCTTTGGACTGTGGGATGAAACCGGAGGAAACCCATCAAGCACGGGGAGAACATACAAACTCCGTCCTCCACACAGAGACAGAAACTGAGTCTGGCTGGCAATCGAACCGGGACCCTGGAGGCGCAAGGCGACAGTGCTAACCACTAAGCCACCGTGACGCCTTGTACGGTGTATTTTGATGAATATATAATCCCACGGGATGTGCTTCCTTCTTGCGTCTGAGTACTCATGGAAGGATTCTTACTCATGATTTCTCTAAAACCATAAAGTGATGATGTCTACTTTACAAATCTAACACAACACCAAAAAAGTCTGATGAAACTAACAAAACTCTTGTTGCTTGTTCTAGTGGTTACATGAATCTACACAGAAAGGCAGATGAGTGTGTGTGTGTGTGAGTTTCTGCACCTCTGCATTACACCTCTAACAAAGACTAGGTGCCTGTATTGCACTTAATGCAGAGCTCCACATTTCACCGAACAACACTTCCGCATTTTCACTTCAAATCAATACAGCTTACTTTCAATAACTCCGCTCTACAACGCAGACCTACAAAATTTGTATTATTTGGGATCGTTGTAGGGCAAGCCAGCGGACTGTCTACTCCAGTCTTCACTACACTAGGGCCCTCTGCTGGTGAACGCGGGTCGTCTGAGGAGCTACACGACCCAGAATAATGAGACGCCGGCATGCATAGTGAGCTTTGTCAAAATGACATCGTAATTATAATCATTACTCACCCAGGGGTCTCTCTTTGACAGACTGGGAATGGCTAACTGATTTGTCAAATCATTGTCTTGACAAGCTAATTATGTTTATTTTAATAACAACTGTAGGAGTTAAACGCGTTTAATTTTACGCTTGCTGTTTCTGAGGTAAAGATAACAGAGCATGGAAAGGCTATGAAATGCTTCTTGCAGTTTATCTCCATGACCTCGACTCAGACGTATTTTGAACTGTACTTACTGTATATCATTTTCCAAATGGCTGAAAGATGATCAGTACTATTTTACATGACCAAAGGTTTTGAGAATATTATTTATTTCCAAAATCTGCTTACTCTGTTGTTTGATTGCCTTCTGCACTAGAGAATGTTATAAAGCATGATCAGATGGATTGTAATTAATTGTAAAGTCCCTCTTTGAACATGTGCTTCAAAAGGATGGGCTGATATCATGTCAGTAATTCTCTCGTTAACACGGGTGAGAGTGTTGACGAGGACAAGGCTGGAGATCACTCGGTCATGCTAATTTACTTAGAATAACAGACTGGAAGCTTTAAAAAGAGGGTGGTGCTTGAAATCATAGTTTTTCCTCTGTTAATCATGGTTACCGGTAAGCAAACACGTGCAGTCATCATTGTATTGCATGGAAATGGATTCACAGGCATGGATAGTACTGCTAGAAAGATTGTACCTGAATCAACCATTTATCAGATCATCAAGAACTTCAAGGAGAGAAAGTCCATCAAGCTTCAGGACCGCCTCCTAAAGTTGATTCAGCTGCCAGATCGGGGCAGCACCAGTGCAGAGCTGGCTCAGGAATGGCAGCAGGCATATGTGAGTGCATGTGCACGCACAGTGAGGCAAAGTCTTTTGGAGGATGGCACATTTTCTGGAAGCTGAGTTGACTTGACACAACCAGGCCTGATTACTACCAGATCTGGTGAATCAAAAAATCACTTAAATAGAAGCTGTGCGACAAAGCGCAGCACACTAAAAGATCTAAAAAAGCAACACATCATGCCGTGATCGGAAGAAAACGGAATTCAAGAACGGAAGAGAAACAAAGTAATTTAGCAGACTGGAAATGGTTGCCAGGCCATTTCTTAGGCTCAGATAAGGTCAGTGTTGATGATTGAGCATCAATAAGAAAGAAACTGGGCGAAAATACTATCAATGGCAGACTTTCAAGGAGGAAGCCAAAGCTGACCAACAGGACCACAAACTCTCGTCTGACATTTGTCAAAAACTATCATGATTATCCTCAAGGTTTTTTTGGACAAATATTCTATTAACTGAGACAAAGGTTATACATCATACTAATAATCAAACAGCTGTTGCCACCAAGGGTGCCACAACCACTTGTTTAGGGGGCAACTACTTCACATAAGGACAGGCAGGTTAGAACAGCTTTTTCCCTTAATAAATGAAATCATCATTTTAAAACTGCATTTTGTATTAACTCGGGTTATCTATGTGTAGTATTCAAATTTAGTTGATCATTAAAGTGTGACAAATATGCAAAAGATTCTTAAAAAAATCTTTTTCACAGCACTGTCTTTTCCTATAACAGAGCACACACAGTTATGTTTTATTCTTTACATTACATAGTCTTTGGTTTACATTTCTTGTGAAGTTGCCGTGATGCTCTGCAGTGTACCGTAGGCATACAGTACGTACGTGATAGTGTGATCCCATATCTTCACCGTCCAATCCGAGCTACAGGAGATGAAGACCTTCGGATGGAAGTGGTTCCACTTCACGGCGTCGACAGACAGGCTGTGTGCGGCGTAAGTCTCCAGGAACTGGCTCGAGTAGGATTTGGAGCACTGCAATTGAACACATGGAACCAGGCTCAGAAATGGTCCATTCACACATTTGAACGCTAAGTCTCACTCATTCACTGGGGGAGATTCGCATTTTGGATGCAGATAAAGTGGCACTACAGGAGTAAATGCTGCTCTAATGCTTAATTCTGTCGTTTTGCTTCTTGCTACAAATGCAAAACATATACATGCTTTGCAAGGAATGGTTAGAAGAACAATAAATCCAGAAAGGTAGCAAGATTGCCTTTCATTCTTCGAAAAAGAGAGCGAGAGCGAGAGAGAGAGATTGACACTAAACCTCATGGCGTGTCTCTGAGATGAGTGGATTAGACTGTTCCCAGAAGCCCTGCTCCACAATATCCTTGCCAAACAAATATGTCTCAGCTTGCTTTTTCAAATGTCACGGATTTATCACCTTAATCCGAGGTGCAACCCTAGAGCTTCCTAAGGTTTTCTGCAAAAAAGAAAACGTGAAAATACTGCATAACACAGGCTTTACTTTTTGTGGGGGTGTAAACTTAGCAGTCGGAAACACTCTGCCATCATATCACGCATAATATTATCAACCTGGGCCTACGTAATAGGTAATGATGGTTCCCCAGACCTCTTATCATCAATAAAGTGAGACGAGTGTAGGAGTTTTTACAATTATGTGGCATTTTTGCCCTGCACTCGGGACTCGAGTGTGTCCCTTCAGCACAACAAGCTGAGCGCATCTGCAGTAACGCGGGCAAATTTATGCAGCATGCACCTCGTTCCCAGTTTGACTCACATGTACATAGCAGTGGCCAAAAGTTTTTCAGACGAAATTACAATTCAATGTTCTATATAGATAGATACTTTATTGATTCCAAAGGAAATTCCAGATGTTTAATGATGTTCTGAATTTTCTACAACAGGTTACCCCTGCGCCACTCGGAGGCCCAAGAAGATGGTTTCTTGACCACTACTGCCTTCTTAACAATCGTCCAACAGCTTGCGATGATTTCCACTAGGTTTTCAGTTAATTGGCACAACTCTTCAGGCTCAAACTAATTAGTGGGTTCATCTGTTTTGTGCACAGGAAGAACTAATACATGGTTTTAATACGTTTGGCCATCACTGTACCCCGCTCGGCCAAAAACAAGTCGCAAACATTAATATTTCATTTAATTGCCTTTAGCTTTGATTAAGTCCAATTCAAGTATGAAAATGTTAAAGGTTAACCTGAGTAAATACAAAATGCAGTTTTGAAATTATGATATCATTTATTAAGGGAAAGAACTTGCCTGGCCCTATGTGGAAAAGTAATTGCCCCCTTGATAAACCATAAATAAACATTTTTTTTTTCTTTATCCAAGTTAAATTTCATGTGCCACATCCAGGCCTAATTACTGCCTGTCGAATCAGGAAATCACTTAAATACAATCTGTCTGACAAAGTATTTACTCTGGTTTTGTTTTATTTTTTGGTTCACTTGGGTTATCCTTGTGCAATAATAACATGGTTTCCATCACGTACTGTAAGTGTGACAAATAAGCAAAATAAATCAGAAAAAGCCAAATTCATTTTCATGGCACTGTATTTGTCTGTACACGGGCTACAGGAAGTGTTACCATATAAGGAATTAGGAAGCACAATGAGGCTCCTCCTACTGTATAATGATAAACTAGAGAGACAGTTCTTACTGACCTTGTGGATTTTGCCATCTTCAGTCCCAACGAGGAAAAGGTAGTCGATCTGTTTATGGAAATCAAAAGATGTTCCACAGGCTGAAATGGATGAAAATAGAGCATTTAAAAGTTTCAGGATGTTGTGCAGGAACGATAGATTGCAAAAACATTCTGGTCATGAGGAAGAACGCTCATGGCGGTTCATTTCAATTAAACTGGCCGCTCAATTATAAATGCTGTAAGAAGTTACTGATGGCTGATGATCACCTGTGTCAACAATTGTCATGTCCTCTTGTCCTTCAGAAACGGCTCCTTCTACAGAGAGTTTAATGATGTCTGTGAACAGCAGCTCATTCTGAAAAAAAAATGTAATAAAAAAATTACCCTTATTAAACCACATACAGTAGAAGCCTTGAATATAAAACAATTAAACTTGCCTTCACAAGAGTCCATGATACCACGCGTCCATCAGAGGAGACAGAGAAGAAATTATGATTCTTGTCTATGTCGTCATTCTGCCACTTTATCTAGAAGGATGTCACAAGACAGAATGTGACGTGATGTTACGAAAAACAGAATGAACATTTTATTCTATTGAATTTTTCTGTCATTTGTGTTATTTCTGCTAATATGAAAGGCGTTCAAGTCAAACTGGGACATTAAGAAATTGTCGTTGAGAAATTTCTCATGATTAAAAGCATAATACGTTTTTATCTTTCTTTTTTTTAAAAAAAAAAAAGGCAGTACGTTCGTGGATGACGAACCCGCTCGGAGTCCGCTGCACTCGTTCCCGTGAACAATTCAGCGAGTGAAGCGTCTGATCCTTGAAAATCAACTGATATGTGTTGTCAACTTGCGCCATCTGTCTGTGGGAACTGTACACGCAATCATTCAACAACACCACGTGCACATCGCAGAAACTTGATGGGGGCGGGGGGTATAGTTTGGGTGTTTGAAGGAGTTCCTGGGAGGCCAGCATTTCAGACGTGAGACAGACAGACAGGCAGTCCAGTCATGGCTCCAGCGTACTGAGAGAACTTTCTACCTTTGTGGTAGTGAAACGCACTATTCTGTTGCATCATCAAAAAGTCCCACTTTGACTTGAACACCCGTCATATGGTTCTCGCAATTGGTTCTAAAACACTAATGTAGCGCCCCCTACCTGCCACACCGGGTCGGTGTGCTTTCCCGTCTTGGCGTTGCTCTTATAAACAGGCTGAGGTTTGTCTTCTTTCAGGTTATACACGGCAACGCTACCGTCGTAGAAACCCACCACCACCAGGTAGGTCAGCTCTTTGTGGATGTCCAGACACATGACCCCAGATTGTGTGTGGAAAATGTACTCTGGGTAGGTGGAGTTCTTCAGGGAGTAGAAGAGCAGCATGCCTCGACCCTGCTTCGTGAACTCATCTTGGAACAAACAGATAAATGAACAATTAAAAATTGCATTTGGAAGGAATATTTAAGTCTGCTTAAAACTCTGAAGGTGAACTCACATGAACCGAGTCCAACAGCAAACAGGTCTTGGTATTTCTGATTCCTGGATGAAAAGAAAAAATAGTACCTAACAGTTCTTTTAGGTTAATAATTTAATGGATAGAGATGGGTGGTATGATGCATACAGACCAGCAGAGAGCAGTTACAGAGAGATGCTTGGCTTTGTCATGCTGGAACTTCCACAGTGGCAGAAGCGTGCCCTCTTGTTCTCGGAACTCGTCTGAAGCATCCTCGAAGTATTTAAAATCTAAAACGGATAAAGACCAGAAGAAAAGCAGAGTTGGGATTTCATGAACGCTTTATATTTCCTGGAAAGTCCGGTCTGGGTTCGATTCCTGTGTCGGGTCTGTGTGCATAGATTTAGCATATTCTCACCTCCCACAGTCCAAAGACATGGAGATTAGATTAATTGGCATTCCCAAATTGCCCACAGTGTGTAAATGAGAGGGTGGATATGTGCATGTGTGTGCGTGCGACCTGTGATAGATTGGCACCCAGCCTTGTCCCCTTAGTTTTCTGAGACACAGGATAAAGCAGTATAGACGATAAATGACATCTAATGAACATCCTGGTGCAGTCATGTGACAATAACCCTAAAATTATCTGGGAAAATGTCACGTGACATCACTCAAAACGTCTTCCATGTGCTCTATTTGGTCTGCGTTATAGTACATCCCACGTAATGTCCCTTAACGGAAAACAGGCTCTGGGCTCTTACGGGTTATGCGTTGTGGACTCTCGCCCTTAACTAAATTTCAGTGAGGAGTAGTTACCCTGAGCGATGTCATCGAAGGTGTTCTGAGTCACCATGCGCTCGATAATCTTGGCCACCTTCGCCACTTTGGTGATATCGTCACTCTGATTGATAAAAGAGATCAGTGCGATGTGTTACGCTCAGCCTCTTATTAATGTCTATTTACACAGCAGACAACAAACTCATGCTTTATGACGTTAATGCGTGAAAGCCTTTGTTGACCACAAATGACTCAAAGCTTCCTACCTGATTCTCCACCAACACTGTTTTCTTCTTCCCTTTGTCTTCTTCCTTCTTGGACGAAAGGGTCTTCTGTTTTTCTTTGTTCTTCTCCTGCTTCTGGAGCTCCTCCACGTAGGCATCGTAGATCTCCCACTGCAAACGCGCACACGCGAAAAGATGTGCATGTGTATAAGGTTAATTTATTCCGTTGCCAAAATGGGCCTTGCTGTACTGTATACTGTATGAACAAAAACACGAGATAAATGACGCATCCTGTTGGAACTTGAAACAATTAAACATTATTCCCTGAGTGATGTTCTTGATGTCCATGATCACAGAGGTAATGCACAACTTTTTCATTTCTTCTTTTTTTTTCAAGCCAAGACCGTCCTTTAGTCACATCTACATCACCTTGTATACGGCAGACATGAGTAAAAATAACTTTCACTTGCCTCTTGAGTACGAAAGTCACATTTGCTTTTACCTGATTCACTGTAGCGGAGAAGGTGGCACGAGGAGGAGGTTCAGTTTGGCAGGATCTCTCCTGCAGAAATAGAAATCTGTTGGTATCCAAAGAAATCTTCATGTATGGGTCTTTACTGTCTAGTACAGACATAGACATTAATATAACAGATATTAAAAACTGTATTGTGCACAGGACTTTAAGTACTTAGGGTCAACGGTCCAGAGCAACGGAGTGTGTGCAAAGGAGATGAAGTGGCGTGTACAGGCAGGTTGGAATAGGTGGAGAAAAAGGCCAGGTGTGTTATGTGATCAGAATATCAGCGGGAATGAAAGGAAAAGTGTTCAGTGGTGAGACCAGCGATGCTCTATGGCTTAGAGACAGTAACACTGAAGAAAAGACAGGAGGCAGAGTTGGAGGTAGCAGAGATGAAGATGTTGAGGTTCTCTTTGGGGGTCACAAGGATGGATAGGATCAGGAATGAGTCCATCAGAGGGACAAACCATGTTAGATGCTTTGGAGATAAAGTCAGTGAGGCCAAATTGAGGTGGTTTGGACATGTTGAAGGATGCTGAGGTTGGAAATGCCAGGCAAGAGATCTAAAGGAAGACCAAAGGGAGATTTATGGATGCAGTGAGAGAGGAGGATGCAGAGGATAGGGTTAGATGGAGGCAGATGATTTGATGTGGCAAGATCTGAAAGGAAACAGCCGAAAGGCAAAGAAGAAATGTTTTAGAAAACGTCAGCTTTGGAGGATAGTGACCCAAGCTTCATGCATAGTCATGTTATGTTTTGTAAAACCATTGACCATTTGCGTTTATCAAAGAAAATTAATTTAACTATTTCACTTTCACTTTTGTCACTATTGTTACAGAATTCTCAATTCATGGGCTCATCCCACAGTCCAAAGACATAGAAATTAAGCTAATTGCTGTTCCTAAATTGCAAATGGTATGTGAATGAGCATGTGTGTGTGTGTGTATGTATGCGCACTGCAATGGACTGGCACTCCGTCCAGGGTGTACCCCGTTCCGTGCTCTAAGTCTCCTGGGATAGGCTTTACAAATGTGGCCATTAAGTATGCATGCATTTTTACAGCGGAAATTCACAAAGTGTCTCGCGGAGTGCCGCTGAATCCTGCAAGCACTATTTTAGAATTTAAATAAATGTGTTGTGCTTCACGAAATATCCACCAGATGGCAAATGGAAGGACTTTATCTAAAAAGCCAGACCAAATTGCTCCTGTTTTCAATTCGGATTGTTAAATATGCTTATAGATACGCAGGTTACATTTCCTCAACAATAAACGTAATTGTAAGTGGATACCAAAAAAAAAAACTGTTGCTGCTTTTTTTATTTTGAACAATGTAATTGCTAGTCCAAAGACATGGACTATCTGTCAAATTACAGATGGAAATAGGAAAATATTTAGCTTTACACCATCACTGATAATTTTTCTATAACAGCAGGCCAGCCTTATATCTTACTGTACTTTAGTAGAGAACACAGTGCAGCTCTATCCTGGATTGACTAAGCTGAATCTTACTCTCTGAGGGTTGTTGAGCGTCTGTGATGCTCTTTCGCTGAAGTTGAATTGGTTGGTGATTTTGCGCTCTTTCTTATCTGCTTGGATGTCGACGCTGTCCGGCCTCTCCTCTCCGTTGCCATCTTCTGCATCACCCGCATCCTCAGTCCCATCTGCCTGCTTAACAACACAACTATTTAACAACACATTCCATTTAACGTCACTTCTTCTTCCTGTTATTGCCTTTACTCACCAGAGTCTCTGGCTTGTCCTCGTTTTCGACTACATCTTCTGTCTCCGTAGCTGTCTCCTCTGAAACTATAAGCAACACCATCACTACTAATGTAAAATCATAGTGTGTTTTTTCTTTGTTTTACTCTGACAGATGGTAACCGTTCTACCTTCTGCAAACCCTTGCCTGGCTCTTTGCCTTCGAGCCTCATCAGAATCCTTATGCACAAGGTTTCCTTCCAGCACAAAGTGAACAGCCAGCTGATCCACGCTACTGATCGGCTTATACGAGCGCTCCTGAGGAAGGCGTAGCATGGTTAGTGTCACGACAAGTTTTATGTTGTATGTATACAGGAAATGGAGAGTAAAAGTGAAGCAACTGTGCAATAGCCTTACCTTGAAGCTGTATCTGACTATATTCTGCGGAGCGTGCGGATTGTTTGCTGTCAGTATTCTTGTGAACTCCTCTTTCAACTCCTAAGAGACCAAATAAAAAAATAATTAAAAATGGTTAATTGGAATGAAAACTGAAGGAAACGTTCCTTTGATCTGCGTTTGGGTCGAGCAGACCTCAGCTTCAATCGGCAGGCAAAAAACACAGTATTGCCTTGGCCAAGAGTGTGTTTTTTTCTAGTCATTCAAATACCAATAGACATGCTTCCACATATTTTTAATAATTATACCACAGTGCTGTTGAATTCTTGATTCTGACTGGTTTGAAGGTGTTGATTCATTTGCTATAACAGCAGCTCTGACTGCTGCAAGGTTTACATTAAAGTTTTAATACATAAAAATATAGGTGCAAGCAGCGATGAGCAGGCCCAAGCACCTGGCGCACCTCCAGATGCTGGGAAAAAACTACTGTATGATGACAATGATGTCACTCAGAAAATAATTAACCACTTTTCAGCATAAGTTGAAGGCATCAGCACAGCTAAGCAATTTGAAATATCAAAAATCTCTCCGCAAACTTGCATCCTCAGTGAACTGAGATCACAGAAGGCCCGGTTTGTTGGTGCTGCATAAATCCTCTAGAAGGAGTACGACCAACAATTAATGACATTTTGTTGAGTAATGCAATGCAATGTGAAAGTTGTTCAGTTCAATGAGTTTTAAATGTGTTCCAGGTTTCCTATGCATTCGTGTAGGTGCGTATGAGTTAAGCAGCAAAATCTGGTGTGAGGATCCTGAGCCACACC
Organism: Clarias batrachus; assembly: GCA_003987875.1. Classification (NCBI taxonomy): domain Eukaryota; kingdom Metazoa; phylum Chordata; class Actinopteri; order Siluriformes; family Clariidae; genus Clarias; species Clarias batrachus. The sequence continues at coordinate 120,164 of QMIH01000185.1, forward strand.
CATCATCTTACTGATGTCATAAAAATGAAAGTACAGACCATTTTCTGTGCCAAGACTTTTATTTGGTATCTTGTGGTTTGATGAAAGACGATCTATAACTGCAATAATGTAAGTGCTAAAAGAAGCTAACTTGTTTCATGGATGTTCCACAGCATTTGGTACAGTATAACGTCATATAATAAAACAAAACAAAAAAAGTACATTCTTTAATATAAAAAAAGGCAGATTACTGAAATATAAGATTGACAAACTTCAGGACATGCTGTTTTAAGAAAACAACCAATTACCCTTGTAATATGGATCCTACTGTAGCTCTAGACAGAGACTGTACAGACTTTAGTGAAGTGTATGCAATACTGTGCAAGATCATTCACTCTCATCGTCTACACCAGTTTATCCCGTATACAGGCATGAGCTGACCGAGACGCTACAGTAAGTCAAAAGCATCTCACTATGTTCATTTCAAGCAGATAGTGAGTGTATAAAAGCTGTGGTTTAGACAATAATAATAATAAAGAACATTCATGTTGCATTGCTAAATCTGTTCATGGTTCTTTAGGAAATCATTTCTGAGACATGAAATGCACAGTGCTGTATAGTACAAAGTTTAAAGGTTCATCAAATCAATCAGTTACAACTAAAAACCTTTAAGGAACCCAGATGGTCTCACCGTCTCAGTCAGGTCCAGCTGGTCCGGAGGTTTAACCAAAGTCTTCCCCTGCATCCAGTCGTCTCCGTCTCCGGTGTCTGTTCCGTCCTCATCGTCCTGCATGGTGAAAAAAAACCTCAGTGTGTTTTAATTGACAGATTACATGTATGAAATATGATGTGGAGATTTCGTACTAACCCTCCTTTTGCTGGTGATTTTTCCTCCCTTTACAGAAGGGGCTTTTAACAGGGACTGACTAATGGATCCCTGGGAGACATTAAAGAAATTGTTAAATCCATTGTGGGGAAGAAATTACTGTTTGTTTGTGTGTGTGTGTGTGTGTGTGTGTGTGTGCGTGTGTGTGTGTGAGAGTGAGAGAGAGAGAGAGAGAAACCAAAACACTTCTCAGCTAAGTACATAAATGGTTCAAGTTTCCCAAAACTTCCCTTATTTACATTATTTACCCGCATGGAGCGCACAGTCACAGGCTTCTGAGGGACCGGCATCTTGGTTTTTAAATCCTTCTCCTTATATTTTAAAATAAAGTAAGTTATAACTCCTTAGCTGATATTTGTAAACGCATAGGCTAAACACCTCTGCGACTGGTTGCTAAGCGTTTGTGCTGTCCGGGTTTCCATAGAAACGAGGAACTGAGTAACACGCATGCGCATTCTCTTACGTTGCCACACGATGGCGGAAGACTGATATTTTTCTGTAAACGTTGGAACAAGTAAAATACACACGCGTTACGTTTATGTTGAATTTTTCTTCAGCTTTAAGGTGTTTGCGACTTTTAAGTCGCATAATAACTACAACAGAATATGTCTAGAAAATAAAATGATGACTCTGGAAATTACTAGAACCCAAATTTGTATACATTTTCTGGTGAATTTCTTTTTCAGGAACATTAGTTTAGGTTAGACCATGAATTCAGTTCATTCTGGGACTAAAGTCACAATGAGTTTTCTTTCATTTGTAAAAACAGTTGTTTAGGCGAATTGAACATTTCAAACTGAGTGCAACTGACTTTATTTATTTATTTATTTGCATTATTAGTACATGTGATTTTCATTGCTTTTTTCATGCATTTGGCTGCATAATATGGAGACCAGCCTTCTGTGGGTGTGCTAGATCCCAGGCAGCACAGTGGCCTACTGGTAAGCACTGTGAGGGTTTGATTCCTCCATCAGGACTGTGTGCATGGTTTGAGTGTGAATGTTCTCCTCATGCTTGGTGGGTTTCCTCAGTGTAATTTTTTTTTCCTCCCACAGTCTATCAGGAATGCTAATTGGCATTCCCAAATTGCCCATAGTGTGTGAATGAGTGTGTGTGTGCCCTGCAATGGACTGGCACCCTGTCCAGCGTGTACCCCGCATTGTTCCCCAAGTCTCCTCGGATAGGCTCCAGGCCTACGAACCTGTAAACAGGATAAATTGATAGAGTGAGTGAATGAATAATGATCTTGATATTGATGAATCAAGAAAATTAACTTGTAATAATTGTAATTTTCAAAAATGTGCTGTATTTCTGTTTCTTAATTTTGAACACAGGTGGCATAGGGGTTAGCACTGTCGCCTCGCACCTCCATGGTTGGGGTGTGATTCCCACCTCTGGTGTGTACATTGAGGTTCATGTTCTCCCTAAAACCTTCCCATTTTTAATGTGGCTTCTGCCCAGACCCAGGGGCTTGGGGTGTGGGCATTGATTGGGAACTTAAATTAATTCCCAAATTGCCCGTAGTGTGTGAGTTAGAGTGTGCCCTGTGATGGATTGGCACCCCGTCAATTGTTGGTACCCTGTCTTGTACCCAATCCCCATCCCAGTCCCAGTCTTCTGGGATAGGCTCCAGGCCTGCTACGACTCTGTACTGGATAAAGCAGTATAGATTATGAAGATAATGAATTTGAGCACAAGTTGCACTCACACTCAATATAAAGCTATTTTTATTTAAATGCTGCTTTATTTGCTATCATACGTTTATACCTTACTGTTTGATGATTTTCCTGGTACATGTTAATTTAAATTGATTAAATACAGGCGAGTAGGAGAGTGCGTTTGGCGCATGCGCAGTGCTGCGTTATATTCGCCTAGCCCGGGCTCTGTGTAGTCATGTCGGATTAGGTGGCTTTACCTTTTCCGTTTATGAGATAAAAACAATGTCCGTGTCTGAGGACAGCGTATCGTGTCCGATTGAAAACAGTGTCACTGTGCATTTAGAAAACGTGCAAAACAGTACTAATGTCCATAGTTGTGATGTTGAAGAAGGTGAGTGCGGCACAGTAATTAGCCAAACATCTGTGTGCTAGCGGTGTTCATTCTGTTACATCCCTTTTTTATAGATATAAAAACACACCTTAATGAGTATTTCACCAGATTCAGGATTCATATATACAACACTGCTAACCAATTGTTCGAGATGGAGAGGTTTTAGCAGTTATACTGTATTAGCTAACGCTAATGAAACTAGCATGCTGCTAATTCATGCTAGCTTAGCTTAGTGTTAGCTGGTTCACGGCTGCCTTCCATATCAAACAATAACAGACTCAGGGCTGCTTCACATTTAGAATAACAAACTCAAAAGTTTTAAGAAATAGAAAAACCTGAAATTAAAAAAAAGTCATTTATTTATGATATTAGATTACACTAGATTATTTATATTAGCTGGATGAGTCTAGATTGTCATAGTTACGCAAGATGACGTAATAGAGATATTTTTATTATGACGTTGTTACTGTTTTATTGTTTTAAAAGATTATTTTACCCCTTTTTCCATCTGAACAAGAAGGCACGTAACCACATTACATCTCAAGGTTTATCCAGTTTATGTCTCTGGTAAATGGATACTTTAGCAATAATGAATGTAAAACTTCAGTTTTTTTTTTACCTTTTTGTTCCTGATTCTGTCTATCAATCTATCTGTCATTTAATATACCGATAAAATAGTGTAAGTATCCATCGTTGGGTAAGTAAATAAATCATAAGTACCTGTCAAGCTGTTTCAGCACCAGGTACATCTTCTGAGCGCAAAAAACAAAACACAGAACTGTTGCACGCTGCTCTTCTTTCGTGCAGATCGCAAGGGAAAATGAACTAATGTAAAACATTCCCAGAAAGTGCTGATAAGTCCAACAGAAGTTTTAATATAACTGGAGTGCAGATAATTTCTGACTCACCCTTATATAAATATGGCATTACTAATGACCTAGTATTTCATATTATACATTAAAGTATACAGGTAAAATGTACTGAAAGGTTTTTCAGTATGAAAACCTTGTCAAGACAAACATGTTTAAAAAAAATACAAATATAAAAACTAATATGATGAATTAGGAATGAGAAAATACCAAGGATTGAACTAAACAGTACAGCATATTGACATGATTTTGCTGCCTCAATATTCTTAGTTGTAATCACTGAAACTTTGGTTCAGCTTACGAGTATGGCATTCCCCACATACAGTACTACGTTTTTCATTGACATCTCAGCAGTCAGGTTTACACAGTGAGATTTCTGGGCTGATATTGTTGTCAGGTTAAAAAAAAATCATGCCGTAAATTTGATTTATTGGCTGTAAATTAAGATCAGTGGGATTAATTAAAATTTTAGACAATAGGGATATGTACAAAAAAGTAATCAGTGTTGTATCGTGATTCTTTTATGTGGCAATTCATGTAGCGCCACATCAAATCTAAAGTTTTAAATGCAAACATTTATAAGGTGTAAAATATTGCTGTTTCTGTATGATCCTGCAGGTGGCGCACTCTAAGCTATTCACACAGAACAGGGTTCCGTGCGGTAGAAGCAAATTGATTGTAATATAGTAAAAACATTTTGTTAAAATAAAAAGTATTGAATCAGAATGTTTTATAAAAATGTGATACAAAGTCACATTACAAATCGCCACCTAGATATCATGATAATATTGTATTGGGTGGCCCATGCTGTCCCTATTAGACACCGTTTTCTGCTGTTAACCCCATCTAAAATCCACTAATAAGAAGGACGATATTGCTACAGACTCCTAGAGATACACTGCAATAGCAAAGTGCAAATAAAGCACGCAGATTGACAGAAGAGAACAATCCTTATTACTCCTGGCTCACTTTAAATAATAGTGCAGTTTTCATTATCATTTATCATGGGTCTGTCATTAGTGGATTTTTATTGTATTGTCTCATATGGAGAATATAGTCAGCATGCCCAGTTTATTAGTAATCATTATTAGTATTAGTACTTTAGGTAGCTTGAAGACTAATTATAAACTTAAGTTTACAGTTTAAACCAAGAAGTTTCTTATTTATATACTCATGCTCATCATGTATACAAAAAGTTGATTTATCTCCAGTACTGTACAAAAGACTTAGGCACCCTGCGTTTTAATAAAAACTTTCCTATAGCTTTTTCTTTTAGGATTTTATTATTGAATCAGTACATTTCTGATTTTCACCATCAGTATTCCACCACAAAATTAAAAGTCAAAGAAAAATATTTGTATGCCTGAAAAAAAGCAATATATAATATACAGTTTAAGCGCCCACTTTTCAGACAAAAACAATATGAAACTGATGGCTTTTGCATGGAAAAATTAGAATTTATTTTCATGCGTCTAAGAGTTTTTTTTACATTTGTAGAGTGAGTAATTGCTAAGGAACAATAACACAAACCTTTTTTTTAACACCTGGATTTAAAAAATAATCACATGAATATACTGTGGAAGTTAGAATAGCTTGAATGATTTCTGAAAAGGAATTAATATAAATTAATATTGAATAAAATTAATATTGAATCGTATAATAAAGATAAATTGATAGAATTTATTGTGATACTTTCAATGCATCAGAGATTCATTAACAAATCTTAATCGGCTTATGTAACACTCATGAATAAACATCTGTGGTATATTGCTGTGTAATCCAGCATACAATATCTTACACTAGGTGCTCAGGTCTGGTTCCTCATCGCACATCTGTGTACTCTGATCCTAATAGTATCAGTTTCTGAGTATAGTTCAACATTGCTCTTGTCTACTTTCAGCATAATTGAACTGTTGTTGCATAACTGGATACCTGATATTTTTTATCATCTTGGCAGAAACTCAGAACAACCTCCTTGAAGGCATGTTAACTGACACCTTCTGTCAGGTGTGTGAGGCGGTGTTGATGTTTGAGTCTCAGAGAGTCTCTCACTATGAGGTTTGTATGAGCTTTTACATATGTGTATTATATAGTGCTAAGATGTTTGTGGATGTTTTTTTCTTATTTTTCTTATTTTTTTTGCTCATCAGGGTAAAAAGCACGCTCAGCGGGTTCGAATCTACCTGCAGACCAAAAAAGCTGAAATGAACCTGCAGAGCCATGAGAGTGACAGCTCGCAGGTAAATTATTCTGAGTGCAGTTTTAGCGCGATAGCTCGATTGCGTCATTACATCAACTGTGTTTATTTATTTATTTTTAGTAAACCTCATATTTGCATATTTGTCTCAATTAAATGGTGTCCAAACACAAAAAAAAACACAATTTGCCAAAAAAAACATCTTGATTCTCCTTAAGACTTTCGGACAAAGATTCCCTGGACTGATGAGACAAAAGCGCACTTGGGTTATACAGCAGGACAATGATCGAAACACGCCAAGAGGCTCGAAAAAAAAAAAAAAGGTTTCAGAGGGAATTAAAAGAGTTAAACTCCTTGCCAGTTATTGCAAACTCTTGATTGCAGTTGTTGTCACCAAGGGTTATTAGGTTTAGGGAGCAATAAGGCCAGGCAGGTTTGGAAGGCTTTTTTTTCCCCTTTAATATATTACATCATTTATTTAAAACCTGTATTTTGTATTTACTTGGATTATTGTTGCATAATATTAAAATTAGTTTGATGATCTCAGTCATTAAATTGTGACAAATATGCAGCAACAACAACAACAAAAATCAGGAAGTGGTCAAATACTTTTTCACTCACTGTATGTTTATTTATATGTGATTAGTGATTCCGGTGCAGATTCTTCGCACAATGCAGTTTTTTTTGTAGTTAGGAAGCAAGAGCTAAATCCCACTTTCAGCACATAGTCAAATGGCATTCTGGGTAATGCATGATCAACATTTTAACTTTTAACTAAAAAATAAATAAATTTTAAAAAAAAATTGTATATCACATGTTAATTCTGAAAACCAGGTTTCCCTTTCAGAGTGATTTATTTATTTATTGACTGACTGATTGATTGCTGTCCTGCCTTTTTATACAAGTTGACACAGGTCACAGAGCGCTACCAAAGGGTTTGTGTTCGCACTCTAGCTAAAATACACCTCACACAAAGCATTTTTAATACTTTAAACTCCCTCTATTTCACTCCTCCTCCAAACTTTAATTTCAGTGTCTATGGGGATGAGCTCTTGCTGAGCCATGCCCATTCAGAGAACAGCATGGCTGAGCATTAAACCAGGGGAGGGGCACTTATATGAGGTCATATTAGGGGGGGAATGTAATTATGTAAAATTTTGTAAAAGACACACCTGAATGTCTAACCATGACTAAAAAAAGGTGAATTCTGCATTATAGGTTGCCTTTAACAGTGTTGGTGCAGATCCGGAGAAGTTCTGCCAGCTGTGCAACATGGTGTTTAGCTCTCCCGTGGTAGCCAAATCTCACTACGAGGGAAAAATCCATGCCAAGAACATGAGGAAGTCTAGCGCCCCGTGTTCAGTAGGTAAGGGATGTCAATCATTTTGAAGGACAGTGTTGTGTTTCCTCTGTTTGTATACGGTTCACAGTTTAATAGCATGATTAATGATCATTCATTGTTGTTGGCAGACGCCAGGACCACAGTGAATCCTTCTGTGAAAGCCATGGAGGACACAGCAGAGACGAGCACACAGGGTGATGCCGTTCAGGATAGGAAGGAAAGCACCGCTTCTGCTGCCCAAGGGGTCGACCTGAGTGACCCAGACAAGTACTGCAAGTTGTGCACGGCTTCGTTTAACAACCCGATGATGGCCGCTGAACACTACAGCGGTCGCAAGCACCAGCGCAACATGGCCCGTCAGGAGCCGCAGAATAAGCCAGAGGAGCAGAATGAGCACGGTACTGTCATTAATGTTCTGTCAGCTACAACTCATGTACTCTAGAAGTAGATTTCATGAATAATCGGTGTTACCAGTTAGTTAAAACTATTTATTTTAAGCTTTAATCCTATTAGGTTGCAGTGTTATCAGTGGTACTAATTAAAGTATGACAGATTTTTCTGTTTTCAGCTCGGCTGAAACAGAGCGTTCGTAGCATGAAAACTTGTCTCCTTGTAGTCCAATTAATGGTCTCCCTTGGACAGTGGATATAGCATTGTCTTTGTTTTCCAGGCTGAAAATGATTAAGGAGTTGACCTGAACTGTTATGTTCAATGTCTCAAAATATTGTCCCTGATGTACGAACAAGGTTCTGTTCCGGATCCACGTTCGATTTGTTTTTAAGTCCGACAAAATGAGTCTTGTACGCCTTTGACACGAATATACAATATGAAGTATAGCAAGCCACTTGACTAAATTTGTCTCCATTCCACACACTGCCATCATGTGGCCAAAATCTACAACCGCATCTAAGGAAATGAATCTTGCACAAATTTAACAGTGTCGTCTCTGCGCCTTTAAATCGTGAGGGGAATCCTGGATGCCATTTTGTCTCAGAGCTGTTTTCCCCTGTATTGGACTGTGATATTAGGATTATTCACCATCAGGACAGACATTTGCTATCATTGTGCTCCCGGCCTGATTCATTGAAACCGATGTGGCCTAGTCATTTCTCCCACACACACACACACACACACACACACACACACACACACACACACACACACACACACACACACACAACTAACTGCAATTCTGCATATCCCTGTGAGCTAACCTGCATTGATCTACACTAGTGGATGGGATTAGATTTTAACATAGAGGAATGGTTTGAGTGCGTTATCCAGCTCTTAAGTCATATTCTTCTTCCTTTTACATACATTTCACTATTTAGTGATGAAGTTTCTGTTTATTTAGATTTACAGTTCAGTAAGTAATCGTCTGTGTGGCGACATGTGCCTTCATCCTGTTTCATTCCTATCGCCTTCTTGTTTTATTTCTGTAGGAAACTCCCTCACGTGTCCACTCTGCCATGTGACGCTCAGCTCCACAGACGCATATCAGGCTCACATGAAAGGCAATAAACACCAAATAAAGTAAGCACACTCCATCCCCCCCCCATACACATAATGTCTATTAACGTTAAGATTAAAAGCAAGGTTTAATCTTCACGCTCTCTTCCATTTCAGAGAAAAGACGACACAAGAAGATGCAAGCAAGAAGAAAGTGTACGAGTCGTTCCAGGACGAACTGGCCGACTACATCCAGGTGCAGCGGGCTCGGGGACTGGAGCCCAAAACGGGACAGGGATCTGAGACGCGGGGTCAGAGGAAAGCAGAGCATGAAGTAGACGAGAGCACAGATCGTTGTGACCAACCCGAGATTCTCTCCTTCCAAGCCCGTCTTCCCGCTCCTGCATTCCGACCGCCGCCTTGGCGCCCGCCGTTTCATCCTCACCCCAATCCCGCCCCTTACAGAAATAGATTCCCGGCGCCAAACCAGTGGGATCAGGGTTACTCCTCCTACCCTCCTCCACTCATCCCTGGGCTAACTGGAAGAACTTTACGTAGAGGGAGGAGCCCGGAATCTTTCAGCTCCTCGTCTTCGTTCTCCGACTCGTCGTCTTCGTATAGCAGTAGCAGCAAGGACAGCAAAGACAGGAGGAAATGGAGGAAAAGGAGACGAGAAGGAATAAAAAGGAGAGGAGAGGAAAGCGACGATTCAGAAGAGGATGCGCAGAAAAAGAGGAAAGAGAGGAGGAGAAGGGACAATGGCAGCGCGAAGAGACAAAAAAAACTGAGAGAAAGCTCCGACGAAGATCATGGAAAGAGACGGAAGGAGAAGTATAAAGGAAGAGATGGCAAGAAGAGACGGAAAGAGGAGGACGATGGAGAATGGAACAGAGTGTCTCGGGTAGCGATGAGAAAAGGTGAGGGAGAAGGAGAAGTACAAAGCGAAGGAATTAAAGAGGAGAAGTCGAAGCACAAGAAAGAGAAGAAACTGAAGGGCAGAGAGGACAACAGGACGGAGGAGGAAAAGCTCTGGGATGAAACTATCCTGGGGGTCTTCTGATAGACAGTGAATAGACATTAAAGATTCAAAACGGTGACATATTTATCCTCATTCACTTTTTCTACACCGCAGACTTCTACAGTACCTAAAGTTACACGCCGAACAGCTTTCCATATTTTTCAGGCTTTTAATAGTGCACTGGATCAGGGTTATGCAATGGAGCTCTATTAATCTGCTGCTACTTTATTTTTTGCACAACAGGATTAATCCAGGCATGATAAAATTTTAGACAGTGCAATGTGTCTCATCAAAACACTAGGATGAAATAAATATCATGTACTCTTTGTTATGGGTTTTTTTATTTTTTATTTTATGTGAATGCTCTAATCTAAGGGTTTACTCAGATAACGGTCTGTGTACAGTGAGGTGTAGCAAGTATTCAGAATGTTTTATTTTTGCATCTTCCTTAATTGTCCGCAGCGTGTGAGTGAGTGAGTGTATGGTGTGTGCGTACTGTAATTGTCTGTCAGGGATAACCCCTAGAGGGCGCCAAAGCACCCTGTTTCTTTTGTAGTTTTTGTTCTGTTGAGACTTCAGGTCCCATGGGGCAACTCGGTCAGGTGACCAGGGGGGCGCTCACCTGAACCGAGTTGGTGATTAGTTTCATTATAAATAGTTTGGTGTCTTTCAGTTCCTGGTCTTGCGTCTGTTCATTTATCGTAGTAAATGTCTAAGTGTTTAGTAGTGTTTTCTGTTTTTGTCTATTCGTGTTTTACTTTCAGTTAACGTTTATAAAGTGTCTTTGTGTTATGGTTTCCCTGACTTTTATTTCAATAAACATCGTTTTCATATCTGTCACGAATTGTGGTGCGAGGCATAACTGCAGAGGATTCAGGTTTTAACGAAAACGATGTTTAGTAAAACACGAATAGACAAAAACAGAAAACACTACTAAACACTTAGACATTTACTACGATAAATGAACAGACGCAAGACCAGGAACTGAAAGACACCAAACTATTTATAATGAAACTAATCACCAACTCGGTTCAGGTGAGCGCCCCCCTGGTCACCTGACCGAGTTGCCCCATGGGACCTGAAGTCTCAACAGAACAAAAACTACAAAAGAAACAGGGCGCTTTGGCGCCCTCTAGGGGTTATCCCTGACATAGTCCTGTGACGGATTGGCATCCAGTCCACAGAAAGACTCCTGCGACCAGTAAAAGGGTATAAGTGGTATAGAGGATGAATGAATATTTAACTATATCGTTTGGGCATTTCTTGAGGGGTAAAATAATCAGCCTGCATTTAAGAGAGAAAACATTACAATTACCTGAATGGGGTTAAGCACTGTCAGTTATATTTATAAAAACTTGAAGGAAAGTACTGAACCATCTCCTCTGCAGACGAAATGTGCTCCCAGTAAAACCTGAATAACTGTGTTTGCCGTATCACTTAAACACTTGTGAAGTTTAGCTAAGTTTAATTTTATTTCCCCAGGACAAGTGGATTTCTAAGCTGCACGGTGGTTTCGTGGTAATCACTGTCGTGCAATATCTTCCACGTCCAGGTTCGATTCTCACCATAGGGAATTTACTTGGGGTTTGTATGAGTCTACTGGGATAGGCTCCAAGTCCCCCGTGACCCTGTATACAGGATTAAGCAGTATAGATGATGAGTGAGTGAGAGTGAAGTAGATTTCCTGCTGTTTTTTATTTTATTTATTTTTATTTATAATGTAAGTGCAATAATTAAACTCATCAGGTTAACACTCATCAGCAGTCACTCATCCTGTTATTCGTTAATGAGAGAATGACTACTTTTGTGTGTGTATGTGTGTTTGTAAATTAATGTATAATCCTGGTTATTTCCACTTCAGTTACAGGTTGTTGCACTACAACATGAGAAAACTTGATGAGGTAAATGTTTATGCACAACAGTGTAGCACTTTCAAGACAGGTGCAATAACAATCTCTGACTCATGGTGGTGCTGTTCAACTGACAGTTTGTCCTGTGTATCAGAGTGAAGAAAATCCACTGTTTGCAGTTGATGGATTTGCAACAGAGTGAGTATTTGTATAAATTTGATGTTGAGGCTTTTCAGTTTTCTCAAATGTGAGTTTTCCGATTAGGAATTATTATATACTTTCCTTTTTTATTATGGAAACGCTCTGTGATTATAATGATGTGCGAGTTTGAATCTAATTTTGTCTGGGATGACAGGTGCATTTAGGGTAAATGAGGACACTTTGCTTTTACAGCTCACACCTGTCTCCCAGGTTAGACCTCATTTGCCCCGAATTAAAGAATATAAAGTACTAAGATATAGTGCACAGACAGAAACGCCTATGCAAATACACTGGAGATTAAAACTCACTGAAGTGTCGACATACAGTATCTAAATTTACAAATTAACATTATCAAGGGGGGAAAAAATACACTTATTGTCCTGTTAGATCTTCATGCTATAAATGCTACAAATAAATATTTCTTTAAGATTCTCATTCAAATTAATATAATCACAAGCACAAGGTCATAAAGATTTGTCAATCTCCCGTTCCACCACATCCCGAAAGATTCAGATCTGGGGAGAACACCAAGGTCATGGTCCTAGTGTCAGTTTTGTGTCAGTCTGAGTTGCTTTTCTGCTCACCATGGGAATAAAGGGAGGTTGGTTGAGTTATTGTATCATTATAGCGAGGTCAAACCTTACTTTACACATGTTTGTAGTCAAAGCGTTTTGCAATAACGGAATATTTACATTTATAATCATTACAACAGTTGTATTTCATTTATGTTAATCTATTGTATTTTGTAAACAATATTTTTATTTTTTATTTATTAAAACAATTCGCTGCGTGCCATAAATTGCCTCATGGGAATAAAACTTTTTTTTTTTTTACTTATTGAATTGAATTAAACGTGTGAAGCATTTAAAATATAGCAGAAGAAGAAGATATTCTTTTCTCCAACTATGAGGTTAGATTTCCGATGAATCCCACCTTCTGCATTATGTTTGGTTGTAAGAATTTGGTTTGTCTCATCTACGTATGAGTGGTGGGATGTGAAATGCCGATTCGATCAGTTCTCCTTCCTCAGCCGAAGAGAGAGAGGATGAAAGTTTTGAAGTAAAGACAATAAGGAAAGAGTTGTTCTTATGGAGATTACCGATCAAAGTAGAAGCAGAATTTCCATTCCTGAAACAACAATCATGTGACCCAATGTTACCCCCACAAGTGGGCAAACATGTGCACAAAGAATAAATTTGTTCCATCGAGAGAGAAATGATCGACTCAGGTGTTCACATGACTAATATTTGCCTATTGACAACATTATCAAAGATTTTGATCGGGTCAGGCTGTTCCAACTCAGGTTTTTGCACGATGCAGTTTTATTCGTTTAAACTTGTCTTTTGATTAATAGCACAATATCAGGCTCCATGTAAACACGTACTGGGATCACATTTGATTTCCCTCATACAGATATTTGCTGTCACTTTACTGTAACTGGAGCATTTGATTTGTATCTGCATGATTTTATACACTGCACAGCTGTCACGTAATTTTTGCCTGGACAAAAAGATTTCATTTAATCACTTGTAGCTTGTCTTAGAGTGCATCAGTGTGTCCAGTTCATTTGTGAAAATGATTCCTCATGTCCCTGAACAATAATTCTGAGTAATTATTAATTACAATAATTCCGAGTCCTGGAATTTAACAGTGCCATCAGGGGGAAAAGAAAACCTATTGTGTGATAATCTGGTCAGTCAGTACATTCAGATCGTCAGCTGACTTCATTTTATTGTCACATAACGTTGCTGAGTCTAGACCTGAACAACTGAAGCAACCTCAGATCATAGCAGTCTCCAGAGGCCTGGACAGTGGACACTATACATGATGGGTGCATCGCTCCGTGGGCTTCCCTTCTTACCCTGAAACACTCATCTCTCTGGAATAGGCTCAATCTGGACTCATCAGGTCACATGACCTTTTTCCAAGTCCAATCTTTATTGCTGACTAGCAAATTAAAGCCTTTTTTCCCCTAATGAGTCCTAACGGATGGATGGATGGATGGATGGATGGAAATGTACTTGCTTTCACTATGAAACAGCTATGAAAAAGTTTTATCATTCACGTGTTTAAGTGATCTCCATTTGTGATTTTTCTTTTTTCTGACCGCACATTTCCTTCATGAAGTTGACGGTTCACTATCCTTTCAGGTCTTGATAATGTGCTAAATGGTTCTTAATCCAGTTCCAGTCATTTTCTTGCTTGATGCAGCTCAAAAACGTAAACCTTTTGAAATGACTTGTGGGCGGCACGGTGGTGTAGTGGTTAGCACTGTTGCCTTGCACCTCCAGGGTCCAGGTTCGATTCCCGTCTCTGTTTGCATGGAGTTTGCATGTTCTCCTTGTGCTTGGTGGGTTTCCTCCGGGTACTCCGGCTTCCTCCCGCAGTCCAAAGACATGTAGGTTATGTGAATTGCCGTTCTCAAAATTGGCCGTAGTGTGTGAATGAGGGTGAGTGTGTGTGCATGGTCAGCAATGGATTGGCACCCTGTCCATATGTGTACCCCGCCTTGTGCCCTAAGTCTCCTGGGATGGGCTCCAGGCCCCACGTGACCCTGAATACTGGATTAAGCGGTATAGATGATGCTGAGTGAGTGAGTGAGAAATGACTTGGGGTTATTTTTTGGCTAGGTGATGTACAGTTACTTACTATTACTATTTAATTCTGTGAGCAGAGAGTACAGTGTGCATAGTGAGAGCATCATGAAATTAAAAAAATATGTTTTAAAAAAAGTCCTCAACTTGTTTCTGCACCTTGATATGAATTAAATGAAATATATTTTGATGTTTTGGCACTTTACTTTAGAATAGGATATAAAGGAGATGCTTAAAATACTGCATCCATAATTTATAATGCAGCTTCTCTATAAACACATACTTAAGTTTCTAGAGTCGTGTTTTCCAGATGTTTGAGCTCTTTCGTATGAAAACCTTGAAGCCAAGAGCGCACCGGCACGTTCAGCGAGTCTCTGAAGCCCCCTGAGATCTCCTGTTTTCAAAGAACAATGCGGTTACGTTCCCAGTGTCTCAGTCAAACCTTCGACCCCTAAGCGCGCATGCTTCGCCCACATCCTCCCCCCCCCACTCCCCCGTACGACCCTCCCGTTAGCTCACGAGCCTCTGAAGACCTCCGACTGAGACTGCGGGGCGATGAGAGTCAAAAGCCTGCAGCCCAAACTCCCACATGAAGCCCCTCCTGCTTCAGAATGTGGCAACTGAACCTTTCCTCCATTTAACCTTTCCTTCATTTGAGTTCTAACAAATGTTTTTGTTTGTTGAAATACTCATTTAGAGGTTTAAACAGTGCTTTTAAAAAAAAAAAAGCACAGCTAAGTGTATATATGAAATGACACTTTTCACAGCCTTACGGTTTGACCAATATGATGCATCATTTTAAATGTTACATGATAAATACAGGTACAAGCTTAAGGGAGAAAAAATAAGAAAAAAAAAATCCAAGTTGCAATTTCTCAGTAACAAATATTTTCCAATGAACCAACAAAATGTTGGGTATGATACCTGCAGAAAATTCAGACGTATTTTGAGATCATTTATCCTTATATCAATTTTATATCATCACATTGCCCAGGTGTAGCCTCAGTCCATCCATAAGTGCAGAAGTATTTGCATCCACTCAATATTGTACTGTTACAATCCAGAAATAAAATGGATTTAACTGTAGTTTTACAAGTCATTTCAATTTCAAATCATGTTAAGTGTTTTTTTTTTTTACTGTCTTCCGCTTCAGCTGCTACGGTGCATGATGAAACTCCCAGGACCGAGGACTATACCAGACTGCTGTGCACATTATTAAATTGGACCACAACGCAGGACTACATAAAGTACACGTGTGTAAGGCAGTAGAGTTACTACTAAAACCTGTGCAATGTTTCCATTTCAGCATTCGGAAGATACACTCATTCAGAGCGACTTGCATTTTTATCTCCTTATACTGATGGTGGGGTTTGAGACTGGGACCTTCATGATTGTAGTCCAACGCTTTAACCACTGAGCTACCCCTGTCCCCTGCCTGCTTTCCAAAAGTACAATTGTTTTTTTAATTTTTTTAAATTGTGATGCGCATTAGACATTTATCATTTGTATAATTAATGACTCTTTTTTTTTTTTTTTTGCTTCAAGTCTTCTGAAGGGTGTTTTAGTCAGTTTGGCACTTCTGGATACTAATATTTAGATTTACATCATAGTGTCACATTTGAAACATATTTAATTTTTTTTTTTACATATATTGACGTTCAAGTGATACTATTTACAGCTCCATTTCCATATTCTGCATTTGTATGTTTATGCACCGTAATACAGTATGTTCTGGGTCTACGGAAGAACAACATCTATGAGGAACAAATTTTGTCTTTTTATATTTGAGTTTTCTTGTAAGAGTCGGTATTGTACCCGAGATTGGGAAAAGTAACACAGGACAATATGATTGTATCAGATTACGTTAAGGTATAATGTAATTACATAGTCATAGTTACTTACTGTTTAGGTTACTTACTATTATCTTTAAAATTAACAGTAAATCACACAGGTTAAAATAAGATAAGGTAAGAGTGTTGGGAATTGTGCTTTTTAATTGAAATCAATGATCAGATCTTTTCATCTCACGAACAAACAACCCGTCTACATATAAAACGTCCCACACTAACTGAAAGACAGATGACGCACTTAGACAAATCGAAGTAAGAAGGATGCTATCACATGCATGTGCGTTGATATAAAACCGCTACAATGATATAAAATGTGTGTTTAAACACTAGTTAGAGTGTACAAAGCCGGTTTTGTGTGTGTGTGTGTGTGTGTGTGTGTGTGTGTGTGGTTTGCTCTGACTCCAGCAGTGTTGATGTGCAGGCTGCTGGTGGTGTGCTGCAGATGTTGGGTGAGGTCACACACCTGGGCTGTAGCACTGAGCATGCACAAAGAACAAAGGCAGGTTTACTCTGAATTTCATGGCTGTACTGATGGATTTAGTGGAATGTTGGAAAAACATTGGTGAAAAATATTCACATATTCCTTATTTTCCAAGGATATTTACAATTATAGTAATTTTTAACATACATTTTTATTCAGAGCTACTTTTTTTGTTTAATTAAGCCTTTTTTTTACATGCTTAAAAACAGTATATCCTGGTGTATTTCGCCATGTAATACTATTTTTATATTCCGAACACAATCCATAATGTCTCATAAGTCTTGTGATGGTCTTTTATGGAGGGGAAAATAAATCCCATACTTTATCAAGAGTAAAACAGGTTTAATATTGGGCATGAAAAGATTCATAGTGATGAAATATCCTGTATCAAAATGCCATATGCATGCGTTGATATATACATGTATTGTTATATGTGTACTATGAAAAATATATATATTACGGATCTTTTGCTATACACTTGTTTTTTCATACATTTAAAATGTGTTTATTAAGTTCTTATTCATTGTTAGTATAGCAAGTATAATGGCGCAGATAACAATTAATAAAGAAAGCATGTTTGGTGCATTTGTGTATGTGTATGACTCATGCTCTGATAGGTTCACTAAGTGGCTGGGGCTCGAGACACTACAGTTCCTCCCTCCTGTTTGACATAACAAGAAGGACGGGCAGCAAAAAAAAAAAAACCTAAAGCAAGAAAACACACACACACAGACATACATATACATACCTACACAGGCACAGGAAACCCCATACTGGCGACACAACTGCCTCCCCGAAGATGACCCTCAATCACATCTGGAGCTTTTTCTGCTTTCTGATAACAGGTACAATATTTCTTCATTAGGATTAAGATCAAATGATATCTCACCCTGAAATTCGCAAAAGTAGGCCTCGATCGACTTGACTGTCTGCGACGCTGTCTAGGTTTTGTCAGAATTGTTTTAGATTAGAAAGTAATGAGAACTTTATTCTTTTATGTGTGCATGTATTGTATTATTTTTTGTACATATTAATTTACATATACAGTGTATACAGTTTGTTGAGTTTTGGAGGTGGCACAGATGATGTTTATTCTCCACTCTAGGCCAGATGATGCTTTTACAACTTAAGTGGATTAACACTGATGTCATATCACGGCTCAGCGATAAAACATTAGGATTTAAACAGAAACAGAGTGGTTCTGACTCTGCAAGTTGTCTATGTCAAAAAAATTTAGTAAAATATGCACAAGTACTGATTAAAATCATTTGCTCTTTTTTACATTACATACGGCTTACATGCGAGATTATGTATTGATTTTTACGCTTACACACTAGTTATAAACACAGTATTTTAAATATATGTTTATAAACTAGTTATAAGCACTATATACTGATTATTAATGCTTTTTAAAAAACATTAAAGTATATAATCTGTTTACACACATATATGTAGAATCATATATTGTTTCTAGACTTATATACTGACTATAAACGCTATTAATCAGATTATATGCTTATGTACTGATGATAAACCCTAAGAACTGATTATACTCTTATATACGGATATAATACTGATATAAAATCTGTAATCTGATTACACTCTTTTATACTGACTATGAACACTATTAATCAGATTTTACCCTTATATACTGATAATTCGCTCTATAACCTGGTTATGCGCATCTATACTGATATAAACTCTATATTCTGATTGTGCACTATAATCAGTAAGCTATAACTCTATACTTATTCCAATAAAGTGATTATAAGGGTATCCCATCATGAAAAACTCTTCATACAGATTTTAAGCGTATACACTGATTATAAAGTCAGTTTATAGATTATAAGATTAGATGGCTCTATATACCGTTTATAATAGTTATAGACGTATGACTTATAATAAATGATAGAAGTTGCATGCAGTAGATACAGTATATAACCGTTTCTCGTGTATAAATACTGTATATCTTGCAAATATCTTGCATTAGCGACGTCGCCGATGCATTCCGGAACCGTGTCAGCATATTTACATTTTCTTTAAAGGTATTTATTACCATAATTTAACTTGAACATGTTTTCATTTTATTATTGAACTTTTATTATTTTGGTGGCTGCTCAGTGAAACAGCGTGACCCCCCCAGCACCCCCCTCCCCAACCTGACATCATGTCAACACATTTCTATCACGGTTCTGCAGCAGCCTGCCTCAGACAGCCCAGTGAGGAAAAACTATTTTGCAAGAAGACGCTGTAAAATGTTTTACCCAATGTCGCCTTTTCCAGGCAAGGCCTCTGGCGTTTTGCAAGTTGTGTTCTTACAAAATAATCGCGGCAAATGGAACAGATTTATGTTGGTAAACGTGTGTTTCTTTACTCACTTGTTTTTCCAATCTATTGTTGCGTAAGTGGTTGAGTGTGTGCAGAAATGTAGAAATGTAGAAAGTCAATCACTCAATAACAATATTCAACCGAGAGGTGTCCGGAGTGTTTTATTCCGCTTGTACCTCAGGTGCAATTTGTTATAAACGTATTAATCGCAAATTCCCTACATTTTCAGTACATTTTTTAAAATTTATAGTTGCATCTAATGAAAACAAGTTCAGGTTATAGTCATGCCATTTAAAACACTTCTTTAGGAGGTTACTGAGACGCTGTGATGTTACCGAAGAGCCAGAACACGCAGCGTCCCAAAGGCTCTTCTGGCTAACATTACCGCTAGACATGGTTGCTCAATCTAGGCAGGTTAATCCTGAGGTGGTTTGCAGCTCATAATCTAAATTGTAATTGCTTTTTAGTTGCAAGTATTTGTAGTTTCTTTTAGTAATCGTACATTGACATTTTAGACTCCAGTACATGTACAGTACACTCATGGACAAAAGACACATTACAAATAGAAGTTTCCTACAATCTGTAAATTTCAGTCAAATAAAATAAGATGAATGATTTTAAAAATGAAATCTGTGTCCACTGTA
Organism: Clarias batrachus; assembly: GCA_003987875.1. Taxonomy (NCBI): domain Eukaryota; kingdom Metazoa; phylum Chordata; class Actinopteri; order Siluriformes; family Clariidae; genus Clarias; species Clarias batrachus. The sequence goes on from QMIH01000185.1 coordinate 139,901, forward strand.
CATTAGTGTGAACATTTGGGACAACCTCATGAGACAGCCTCCTTGCACGCCCAGCGAGTCCAAACCGTATTGAATACTCTTACAGCCTACTGTATGGTGTGTAACCTTGGAATCCCAGCAGCAGTTGTGGCTTCAGTTTCTATACCATTTTTAATTGACTCCATCGAATCAGTCTGTCTCATCTTGGCGTTGTCACTCTTGGCTGTAGCGCAACCAGCAGCGGAACCAGTAGTTCTGAATCTGGTGTCCCTGGCAACTCCAAAGCACCTGGCGACGTCTGCTTGTGAAGCGTTCTGATGTCTCTCTCTCTCTGTCTCTGCTGACATCGTCTAAATGGGGCATGATAATGTAAAGACAAAGTTTGATTTAGTTACTTTCAAAACATACTGGATGTAATCACATGGCAAATAGCGTGCACTTGCTGGGTGCCACTTAATCAGACTCGAGTTAGGTTATCCACAATAACTACTGAGCGTAACGGCAACACAAAACCTGTAACAAGGTATATAAACAAGATTATGAATTAGATTTTGTGTTTTTATACCAAAACAACATTTCGTGTTATTTTTTAGAATGTATGTCCATGAGTGTTTATATAACAAATTTAACAAATAATATTTATTCATTATTATTAAAAAAAATTTATATATCTTGTTTTTTCCCCCCATTTCTTCAGCGTCTGCAGTGACCGTGCTCTACCCGAGCATCAACGGCTCTGAGACCCTCAACTGCGTCTGTCCGGACCACCAGTGTCAAAAGGTGAACTGGTACCGTTTACTTCAGGACAGCGACACACCCGAGTTCATCTTGTCCGCCAATAATATAAACAGCCTACGCTACGGTACAAACACCGACGAAAGCCGCTACAAGCCAACGGCCTCTGACAGTTCAGGGAAGGTGTTATACACACTGCGCATCACTGGCATACTGAAGAATGAAACGGGCTTCTACTCGTGTCTGCTCGTCAGCCAGAACTCAGCGCAGGACCCCAAAGATCTGATGCCTGAAGGATATTCTCTCAGACCTGGAGGTCTCTATGCTCTTTTTTCATCTTTAAGTAGTGCTTAAAGCTCAGAGCATTTTAGACATTATTTCTTCCATCCTTTATAAAAATATATACATAAACGTATATATACTGTATACAGTAGGGCTCAGGATTAGCGTGGGTCTCAGCGTAGAGTGACGTATCCTTTCCTTTTCAACTGAATTTTGGTTCATTTTAACCAACTATACAAACAACAGAGTAAAAAAAAAATCGAAAAATGGGTCACATAGTCAAAGAAATGGCCCAGATACATTATTATTATTATTATGAATAATAATATGAATAATAATATGAATAATAATATGCTAATTTTGAGAAGTCTAAATCTTTGCGACATCACTTCCACATGCTGGTAGTGGTAAAATGTACACATTATAAAACCAGTGATAACTTTTGTTCTACCTTGGACATATCCGAAACCCCAAATACACAGTTTGAAGTTTTTGAAGGACAAACCGTTAAGAAAAACTGTGTAGCGCCTTGAGTTTTAAAGAGTTTCATATTGAGGAAGCAGCTCATCTGCAAAATGGTTTTGGGTAGAGCAATACATCTTACTAGATATTTGTAATTCTTAATGTTTGACTGCACTTTAAACAATATGAATCCAGATGTGGGTTTATAATTAGGTTTGTAACGAGTGAGCCAGAGGAGACAGCGATGAGGAAAAACTCCCTGTAAGTAATCTTGAGAGGAGATTATACATAATTACTCTGGTACAACTCTACACTATAAGACATATACTGCAGTGCTAACCGTGTTGAGAAGATGTTCAATGTGACTAAATTGGGTATCAGAACGAGCACACGACAGGCTTACAACAGAAGAACACTGATTCTAGATTCCAGGTTTTTCATACTTTGACATAATATGACAGACGTTTTAGCTTTTCTAAAATATCACATGAACATGCTGCTAATTAACAAAGCTCACACGGTGGAATAAGCTCCAGAGGGTTACTGCTTATACACGGAATACGTCTAGCCCGTGTGTATGGCGTGAACGATGATGTTCCTAGATACATTAAATGAGCATTAGGAGTTAATATTTATAACTGTGTCTTGGTTCTGAGAAAGCAGTTCCACAACATCTCCACCAGTTAGATAGATAGATTGATAGACAGACAGACTTTATTTATCCTGTAAGAGGGGGAGGGGGTGTCATGTAATGTAATGTAATTGTACTGCATAGAAATTCAAACAGTATTGCAGTTGTTTTATTTGATAAAAAAAAACAGACTAACTGCAAACTATTTTCTTAAAATAAGAAAAAGGGATGAAATGTGCAAATTGTCCGTGTGCAGAAAGTGACAGTGTATAATGGGATATGTATATGAGTTGCTATAGTCAGAGGAATGTTATCTACTGTAGGAATGTACTGAAAGTTGCATAAAAAGACTCTCTCTTTTGTTTTACTTTATTTTATTCAGTTTTGCTTTTGGTATCCATTAGTCATTATTCAGTTCTTAAAGCATATTTCCCAGTTGCTACAGTGTGGGCGTTGGTGGCTCAGTGGTACAGTAGGTTTCTCACAGGTTTGATTACCGCTCGGACACTGGATGCAGTTCCTGTCCCAAGCCGGGATAAAAAGGGAGGGTTGCGTCAGGAAAGGCATCCGGTGTTAAACCTGTGCAGATCAGATGGTCTACTGTGCCGATCCCTTTAACAGGTGCAGCCCAAGTTGTCTTCACATACAGAGGACATTTCCTTGCCTTCCCAGCAGTAACAGATCACAGAAACGACATTTGCTACTTTAAATGCTTGTAATTTATATATTACAGGTTTTAAATGTAAACACTTAAACAATTAAGAACAACTTAGCTGCTGTTTGTAATGTAGATAGGAAGTGTACAGTACATGTGTGCAGTGATCCGAGTAATCAACTCATTATCCCGCTCTGGCTTATTCCTGCTGACAACCTGGCGAACTAAACTTTCAAGCTATATTTCTTAAAGAAAATATATAGTACATGTTTTTAATCCTCATACTTTGTGTTTTCTTTTTTCATAAGAAAAGTTTTTGTACTGGCTCCTGATGGTCACTTTGTTTTATTGATTGATTGTTTTTCCAGAACGCATAACCACGCTCGCACCTCCAACAACAAAAAATCGTAGACATAAGAATCGTTCACCCAAGATCTGCAAGTCCAAGTCTCTGAAAGGTACGGGCTTGTTTGATGTGGACGTATAAGATCCTCTGCGTCACGAATGCAATGTTTAAATGTCTGTTCATTGTGGTTCTGTTCCAGGTTGCCAGTCTCTGGTGCTTTGGTCGGGCATCGGTGCTGTCCTGCTCCTGGTGGTGATCCTCATCTCAACACTGTATTACTTTAGCAGTGAGTACACACATGCACACACATAATGTAATACTGGATGCTAAACTATGCTATACTCGTCTGGGAGTTATTGCCATGTCACCATACAGTCCTGACCTCACTCCAAACCATTTCCACATATTTGGTCCATTAAAGGAGTTCCTGGGAGGCCAGCGTGTCAGACATGAAGCAGGTGGTCTGATAATGGCCGACGTACTAAGAAAACTTTCTACCTTGACAGTATCCAAGCAGTAGTGAAACACTGTGATAAGTGGTTACAGGAGCAGGGGGTTATGTAGAGAAATAAAGGGAGTTTTTATTCTCATAACTGTTCTGTTATTCTGCACAGTTAAAAGTCCCGGTCCCACCTACAGTATCTTCAACAGTGGGCTAATGAGTGCAAAATAGTTTCTTGCTGAATTCTTCCAAATTCAAATTCAGCATCTCATTAAACTTCTATCATTTCTTGGATAAACCCCCAAAATAAAAATTTTCAATAATTTTATTCATAAGTAGGTTTTTGATTCATACACATCATACACAAATCCCTGTGACTGTTTAGTTGCAATAAGACAACTTAGGGCAATAAGTTAAGTTAAGCCTTTATTTGTGACATATACATACTACACAGTAATTTTTGTTCTTTGCATATCCTAGTGTAACTGTGGTCAGAGCACAGGATCAGTCAGGATACAGCGCCCTGGAGCAGACAGGGTTAAGGGCCTTGCTCAAGGGCCCGCAAATGTCAACCTGGTGGACTTGGAGGTCGAACCACCGACCATCCGATCAGTAACTCAGTGTCTAAGCTACCACTGCCCCTGCAAAAATAAGCCTGTAATTAGTTTCATTAGTAATGACTCAGTTGATCATTCTGACCAATCAGATTTGAGATTTCAGTAGCACGGTGGCAGGTCAAACCAGGACTATAGGCATGCTTCTGAGAAAGTACATGCTTTAAGCACAAATAACCTTATCTGGATTTTTTTTCTTCTTTTTTATAATCATTAAGAAAATTTCACCTCATTATGCATCACCCTTTATTTCATTTATCTGTTTAAAATCATATATTAAAATCATATATTAATGTATAATGTTTATGAGGTAAACCTATAAAGAAAAATCTGTCTTTTTTTTTTGTTTTGTTTTTTTTGTTTCTTCTGGATACAGGACTACCTAAGAAGTGCAGACACAAGTTTGAGAAGTGAGTTTTAAGATTTATTCTTTTTTTTTTTTTTAAGTTGTAAATTTTTACTTATGTTGTCTTTTGAATTCTTGTCATTTACTGGTCATGGAATTCCAACATCCCTGCACAGTTTAGTGTTTTCTCAGCTTCCAACATACCCGATTTAACTAATCAGCTCATTTCTGAACTGAAGTGTGTGTTACAGAGCGGCGAATACATTAAAATGCGCAGCGCAGGTCCGGAGCTGAGAATTTCTTAACACTGACGTTTCAGTATAATAATCACTCTCTATCTACTGTCTAAACAGCTGTTGTGTTAACCTGAACAGGTTAAAATGGAGACTGGAAATGGCTTATTGTTTGATCAATAAATACATTTTTTTTTCCTGCCAAAGTTTTATGATGTCAGCAGCCTGTGTAAAAAACAAATATTGTGTTGTATTCTTCAGTTCAAAAGCAGAGACCCCTTTAACTGTAAAAATACATTCTGCAAACTGCATTATTACAAATTTATTATACAGTATAAGTATTCTGCACAGACGCGGCACGATGGCTTAGTGGTTAGCCTTGCACTTCCAAGTTCTGGGTTCGATTCCCAACCATGTTAGATTTCTGTCTCTCCGTGCTTGGAGGGTTTCCTCTCACAGTCCAAACACATGCAGATTAGGCTTATTGGCTTCCCAAATTGCCCGTAGTGTGTGAAGAAGCGTGTGAGTGTGTGTATGTGTGTGTGCCCTGTGATGGATTGGCACCCTGTACGGGGTGTACCACTCCTTGTGCCCTACGTTCCTTTGATAGGCTTCAGGCCCCCCACGACTGTATACATTATTAAGTGGTTTAGACAGTGGTTGAGTGAGTGATTTTCTGCACATTCTGCTCAAAAATCAGTAATAATTTGGCTATTTTTTTAATCCATATTACTTCCTAAACTTTGCTCCAGCAGAACACATTAGGTCTGTATCAGAATTGATGATTTTCCATGTAGTGATGATTTTCTCCGTTAGTGCCGCAGGATTATTTCTTTTCCTCTTCTTATTTCAAAGCCCTCTTTGATCTAAAATATTTTTAGAAAATCACAATTTTATGTTTATGCTAATGGATCTAAAATATTGGACCTCTCTGTATATTAACCTGGTGCTTGATTACTGTACAATTTGCAGTTAGCCTGTGATTGATTGCTTTTTTATCTGAAACACAGAAAGCATCGGCTGAGATAAGATGAGACGAGACGAGACGAGACAGGACAAGAGGAAGCGCTCCTGTAAATGAATCATCTGTATAAAGAAACATATAGAGTATTTTTAAAGCAGTCGCCTTTTCTTCCTTTCTGAATCTGAGACTATTGATCATGGTCATAGCTCTGTTTCCTTCACTGTTCTGTAACGGTATGTTTTTAATTAGTTATTTATTCCTTCACCGAGAGGCTTTTATGTGAAACAACCTACAGTTAGACAGATTATATTACAGTTATAGAGTAACACAGTTCATGGGTTAACTGACAGTGCTGGCATTAGTACTGCAGGGATGGGTACGATTTCTGATATACTTTGTCTTTTTTAAATTGTATTTGACGGTGAGAGAAAAAAAACTGTATATTTGAAAATGCATGTGTGTCTGTGTGTTTATGCATATCATTTGTTAGCTGATGTTCATGGGATTGTGCTACATTTAAAACACGTAGAACAGTTCTAATTCTAAAAATATAAATGTCATTTTTAGAAATTCATAACTAATTTGTACTGCAGCTTGTCAAAAACATCAAAAAAACTTTAAACCTTAATATTAACAACCAAGGAATCATACAGTACTACTGTAACATGATGGTGTGTTACTGTTGTCATCCTGAAGTTGATTCGATCCTAAAACAATGTCCCAAATGTCTTTTATTCCTCTTATACCAAAGCAATTTGCCAAAAATTAAAATTTTGTAGTTATTCAACAAATACGTCATGCATTTTTTAAAATCCACTTACAGTAACATTCATAGTTGTGTTCTCTTACCTGCAGCTTGTTTTACTTGTTATGCAGCTTGTCATAATAAAAAGAAAGCTCAAAGCTCTCCGTTCTTGAAAAACTTTGTCGTCTTTGTCAATGGCGAGTCCTTCCATAACTGCTAATTAATTTTCCCAGAAAACTACTAAAAATGAAACAGTTTTGTGTGGAGATGTCTACTATACAAGCCCGGGTGTACACTCTTACTATAGAATCGATCATATTTTGTTTTGAAAAAGTGTATCAACATAAACCTTGCAACTGTTCTGTTAATTAGAAAAGAAAATTAATGAACTTACCTTCTGACCAATCGGAATTAAGAATTTCACAGTGCTGGAGTGTATAACATATTAATTAATGTATTAACTAGTGTTTATTTTATTCTGATTTTCAACCACTAGCGTGTTGAGTTTATTTAATGCAAGTTGTTTCACTGTACTGTCGGTACACACTTGTATTTTTGCTCACAGATGGTGTAAACACTGATTACTGCAATACTTATGAATAAATTGTAAAAAAAAAAATAATAATAATAAAATATTTTAATATACATACAATGTTAGTAAGTTAACTTTAAATGAACCTTACCTTATTTCTTTCTTATACAGTACTTTGATGCTAGCTTGTGTGGTAGATGGTAGCTAGCAAGCTTAGGTGGAATGTTGTAGCTAAACGCAATCGAGATAAATATGACAGCAGGTTGAATTTCAAGTTACGATTATACTTACAAAATGAAAAGTTATAAATTATTGATTGAATTGGAATCATTTAATGACGACCATCGGTGGAGTTTCTGAAAGGTATCTAGTGTTAGTGTTCGCTCATCATTCAGCAGAACAATGTTACAGTACCTTTTAAATTTGGGAATTTCTTTGGTTTTAAAATCAATTTCAGTACATAATTTGTTGTTGTTGTTGTTGTTGTTTTTAACAAGTACATTTTGTGTAGTTTTTTTTGTCCTACATAATCATCTGATCTAAATGTTTGCTAGTTTCATTTTTATAAATTGAAGTTGCATTTCCTTTTAAAGTGCTACCCATTTGTATGTACAGTTTAGGTGTTAAGATATGTTTAGCAAATTGTGAAACACATCATCATTCATGCAGTTTATAAAATATTGAACAAATGAGTGTTAACAAATAAAATGCTTTAGAACAGAATTATTTGAATTATTATTATTTGCATTTATTCTCACTGTTATTATATAAAGTGTGACTTTGCACCACATTAGTTTCACACTGCCTGTTTTTGTTACATATCTGAGGGTGTGGTGGTTTATGTGTTTGACTGTTAGCATGAGTTTCCCTCTGCGAGGTTCATGTAGGTGAGTTTGTTTCTCTATGTGAAGGTGTGTATGTTATAAAGGTGGGCGATATCACAAAAATATTATATTAGGAACATGGAAGACTCTTATATGATGAAAATGATGATCGTAGAAATGAATAACATACTGTATAGAGACAATTCATCACAGTCTCAATATAACAATATGATACTCTATGGTCTCGTGCTTACGAATTTTTCATCACTGTCCCATTAAACACCAAACCATGATCGCTAATGAGAACTGTAGCTGCAGGCAGGTTTTCTAGCACCATTTGTTCCACCGCGATGCGATCCACAGCTGTTTTGTTTTATATGAACAACCCATTTTCCTATGCAGCGACAGAGTGAGGCAGAGAGGACGTTATATCTCTCTCTCTCATCGCTCGTTTAACTTTGAGCTCCTTTATCGCTGAGCTGAAACAAAAAAACCACAGAGCGACCACAGACCCGGCCGCAGCTACAGCGTCACAGGCACAGAGAGAGAACAGCTCAGGCTCTTGTTACACTCAGCACTCGTACTTACCATACATACGATATCCTTTACTACGTATCCGAGTACTGCTAACTCAACACTGTAGTAGGGGTTTAAATTTAAAACATGCAAATGATGATATTATAACAGTGTGAAATAATGTGTAATGCTAGGTATATGGGTTAAATATGCATGTGCTTTATGACATCACAACATTTTTCCAGATGCAGGGTGACTTTCAAATGTGAGGCAAAGCAAAAAAAAAAAAAAAAAACTTTTTCTAGAAAATTTGGGAAAATTTACTGAAGGAGCACAGTCAGATTCAGATTATTCTTTTTCAGATTATTTTTATTATTATTACATATATATGCTTACATATGCTTACAGATTTCATGACTTCTTTTAGCAGAGTTAAAACTGCCACGCTGCTTTACATATGATTTAAACAAACAGCTGTCACATGTTACTATATTATTTTCTAATATGTATAATGTAATATATAAGATTTTTTGCTAATATGATTCATACATTGTCCCATGTATGAAATTTTTTTGAAAATCTGGATATCGCCATTATATCTTGACCGTCTATTCTAAAAGTTGTTTTCTTTCTGTAATATGTTTGTTTATATTTTTATATATGAATTTTGAAGTATTTACATTTTCTTTTACTTTTTTATAAATTTTTTTCATTGTCATTTTTATATTGCGAATCAAGGTCAGTGAAACATATATGGTTCTTCACCCACTAAGGTAATAATTTTTTAAAAAGGTTTATATACATAAACCACATTTATTTAAAAATGAAAATGTTTTTTCTTGAGGTACTCATACTGGCCCTGACACGGGTTCAATGAGGTTCTTAGGAAAGTTAAACGTTAAGTCATATTTTAAGTGTCAGTACTTGGGGTGTATAGATTATAATGCCGACACCCCAAGTACTGATTTTATATATATATATATATATAAATTTTAAACAGTATAATGTATAAAATTCATTGTTTTCTATGCAGCAGTGTTTCCCTGTATGTTCTAGCTAAATAAATAAAAGACTAATTAATATCATATTAATTCTGATTGCATCTGTACTTGGGGTGTATAGATTATAATGCCAATATACAGATTTCTATATACCCCAAGGACCCGTGTTATCTCATTTCAGTTCTATCCAGTAAGTACTTTAGGTGAAATCATTAAAGTGGTGCGCGCACCGCTTTAATGCTGTCACCTAAAGTACTTACTTGATAGAACTGAAATGAGATAACACGGGTCCAGAGTAATAAACTTAAAACTCAGGCTTTTTATTTGATGTGCATGGCGAGGTAAAAATCTACAAAACAATCAGAATTAATATGATATTAATTAGTCTTTTAGTCATTTAGCTAGAACATACAGTGAAACACCGCTGCATAGAAAACATGAATTGTATACTTTATACTGTAGCTTGCAGTGTATATACTTCATTTTAAGCTCGCCAGTTAAGCCAGACACTAATTAAAAGCTCAACAGATTTTAAAAAATGAGGAAAATATTAGAGACAACAATACGTCCCAATAGCAACATTTTTTTCACTGTCAGTGTTTCAGCAGTGAAGAGCTTTTAATTTATTCTTTAGACTGCAGTACTGTCATTTATATTAAACATGAAAATAATAATAATAGGACACACAAACATTTGAGATTTTTTTAATGAATTGAATAAAATATGAATTTTCAGATAATGACAAAAACAACAACAATAATAATAATAAAAAGAGAAGAATAACAATTCTAACAAAATACTGTATTAAGCAGGCAAGTAGCTTGATTAATAAATAAATTTAATAGTAAATAATTTCAGATGGCACTGTATAAATATATAACCATAAACAGCATGCAATAATAATGAGAATCTTTCATTTAGAGGAAAAAGAAAACATAAATAACACAATAAGAGACAGCAATACTACAACAATGCAGAGAAGAAAAGTGCATGCTTTTATATGACATAATCAAGATAATTTTTTCTTAATTTCTTAAACTGAAATGTAACAAGATTCTTTAGGATTCACAAAAATTGTAAATCCTTGTATACATTTCAAGTTAAATGAAAAAATATTCGTCAAAGTAATATAAATATGTATACTGTACATGCTTTATGGGTTAGGTGACTTTCATGTGTTAACCCAGTACATACTGTACAGTACGTCCCCATACACACACACACACACACACACACACACGCGCACACACAAGTTCGGTTATATTAATATACATTTTCCCTTTGGTTTGATTAAATGTTATGATTTTATGCTAAACAACTTTAGTATGTGATGTTGCTAAATGATCTAATGGATATTAACTTAAAACTTCATACATACTGTATATGAACATATCTTACAAAAAATCTATTTGATAGATTTTAAAAATCAAACAACTATTTGATCTATTTGGTGGTTAATCAAAATTTGAAATTCATTAAAATTAGTTAAATAGCAACATGACAGATTTTTTTCAGCGACACTGATTTCTATTTGCAGAGTAAACATTTGCCATTTTGTCTGCGCAGGAAAGTGACGTGTGTAGAAAGTGACGTGTGTATGGACGAGAAAATGAGCGATCTCTACCTCCTCTTGTTCCACCCCGGCTGGTGTGCAGTCGCCGTGGACGACGTTCCTGCTCTTCATGGACCTCCATTCTGAATCTACTGTACCCGTCATCTACTGTACACTGACATTGTTTCATCTCACAGTCTGTGCAATCAAAGGATCATTTTGCCCTCCACCTGCATAAAGTCTGTTGTGTGGGATGCTGTGTTACTCATCCAGGTCTTCTATTGTGGTGCACAAGGACATGCGTTGGAGTCTCGCAATGAAAGGAAAGCCCAGGTAATCCCCATCCCACAGTCTCTCTCTCTCTCTCGCTCTCTCTTTTCACAACCAGATATATACATGTTCATGGGTGTCATTTTATGTAGGAACCCTTTGTTTTTCAGTTTTGTGAGTCACGAAGGGATCCCCGGGTCAGACCTAAGTGCGGAGTGAAAAAGTACCAGAAGGGACGTGATGACTCAAAAATACGTGAGGGGAATGGAAACCGAGGGTGGACCACCAGTCATAAGGTAACTCTCAATCTAACAGCGCCCACCTTTCACAGAAAAGACGCAGATAAACAGAAACACAGAGTTGTTTTTAATAATGTATTTTTAACCTAGTTGTTTATACATGACAGTGTAATTAAAAGAAAAATCTCAACCTCTAACCCGTTTTTTTTTTTTACTTTAACTGACATAATATGTAAATCTATACCGATATATAATGCATTAAAATATAGAATACAGAATAGCAGAGTCAGATATCTAGAGCATTTGCTAAGAAGCTAAGAAAAACACCATCGATCAGACAGGAAACAGCGAAAAATCAGATAAAGGATGAAGAAAGGCTATACTCAATAACATTGTAGTGTATTGGACAAGGTACAGAGTTTGTATGGTGCTTTATGACATATGTACCTACAGTATAGACTTGACTCATTTATTCCTTTACCCAATGTTAAATAGCTGCTTTATCCTGATTAATGTGTTAGTTTGCGAGATCTAGTTCATATTATATTCAGTTTTTGCCATCTTTTGATCCCCAATTCTACAAGTTTAGCACTCTGGATCTAGCTTGTTGTGTTCCATTCTTCCTCAAGCTTTACTAGATTGGATGAGGAGCATCTGTGACCTGCCATTATCGTGTCTCTTTAAAGATGTTTGGCAGAATCTGGAAGTTGAGTTAGGTTTTTCGCTACTCATCCAAGCAGCTTTAAGTTGGTAAGTTGCTCATATTTGAAGCTAAACAGAAGCTAAACAAGTGGTATGCTAAACAGTTGAAGCTAAACAGTTGGTAAGTTCCTCCACTGAAGCTAAACAGAAGGAACACAAGCATCTGAGGACAGCGCTTAAGTCCTGTGGATATCCTAAGTGGGCCTTCAACAAAATAGATCCCATATCGAAAAGAAGGACACCAAAGAGACCTGAGACCCACACGCAATGGAAAAGTCTGATCATCTCATAGGTGTCTGGAGTGTCAGAGAAGTTAAAAAGGATTTTTGGAAAAGACATGCTCATGACGAGGTGTCTCGTCTGCTATGCCGAAGGCCCGGGTTCGATTTCAAGCCAGTGCCAAACACCTGATGCAATGCCAGTCCCAGTCCCGAGCCTGGATCGAATGGGAGGGTTGCATCAGCACAGTAAAATCTGTGCCGAGCTTGTGTGCAGCCCAGGTGGTCTGCTGTGGCGATCCCTTGTCAGAAGCAGCAGAAATACCAACCACATACCAGTTCACTTAAACCCACCAACACACTAAGTCAGAGACTCATCCACCCCAAAGACCGCACACCAAAACATAGGAAGAGCAATTGAATATATGCGGTCCAATGCAATGAAGAGAGTTTCATGTGCTACACTGGGGACACAAAACATCTTCTATTGGAGGATGTATCAACAGACGAGGAGCAGCACCCCAGGGCCGCAATCAGCAGTATACCTTCACCTGGGACAGAGTACAAAGGACAGAGTACACATGTTAGAGGATAAGAATGCTAAAATTTTGGTTTAAGAAAGGGGTAAAAGAAGCCATGTGTGTGAAAGTGAAAAATACTTCTCTTAACAAAGGTGAAGGTCTAAGGCACAACCTGTCTCCTGCTTGTCATGCTGCCCTTTCGTCCATCTCAAGAAGGATCAAGACTTCTTCACAGGTCCAACAAGAAAGCCACACTCAAGGACCCCCTTACTCTATCTGGTCATTACAGCCTAATGTCTCTCCCTCATCCATATCTATTGCTGTTTCTTCTTAACAGCTCCCCCCACACTCTCTAACTACCCTCCCTCCTACTTTCACCGTCTCCACTGTTGACCTAACAAGCCTTTTCAGACAGGATGAGATCTTTTGACCTTGAAGGACTCAAATATAAACGAACAAGGAACTACAGATTTACCTCAGACTGAAGAAGCTACTTGAATGAGTAGTGGAATGTTTCCACCTAACAAGAAAGAAGTTGACATGACTGATTCATAGCTTGGACCATAAAGGCTTGATTGGGAAGGCTTTTCTGAGATCCTTCTACCAGGCTTTCCCATCTTCTAAGTTATCTCCTGAAGACCTCTGAAGCTCATTTTGAGTGAGTTCTTGGTCGCTATTCTCTGTTCAGGGCCCCTCTGGCCTGGTTGTTTAAATAGCTAGGTCTAGAAATATCTAGAAGTAACTTCTCTATTTCAAAATTATTGAGTCGGCTGCATGTTGGCATAGGGGCCTTTGCTTCTCCAGGGTCGAGGGTTCTAGTTCTACCTTCAGGTTTGTGTGCATAGTGTTTGCATGTTTTTGGGTTTCCTCCAGGTCCTACAGTTTCCTCTCCTGCAGATTTGACTGGCATTTCCATATTGCCCATATCATGAACTGGCATCTTGTCCAGGGTGTACTCTGGCTTATCCTTGATTCCCCTGAGATAGACTCCAACCCGCTTTTGAAAAGATGTATAGAGAGTGAGTGAGAATTATACAGGACATAATTCAAAGGTTTAGATTTTATTTTTAGCTAGTCCTCAACTAAGTTTGATCCGAGTTCCGCACTGAGATCCTTGGACTTATTATCTGGTTTGGAGTGTTGCATGGGACCTTATATACATTGACTGATTCTCGGTGAGTTATAGAGATAACTTAAGTAAACAGGATGCACCTGAACTCTGTAGTGTTTGAAGTGCTTTAGCCAAGAGTCTGAATGCTTATCTCATCTCTATATTGTATATAAAACGGAAACTCTATGTGGCCGGTGACTGATGTTTGTATGTTTGCACAGGTACTTCTGTCACAGGCGTTTCACAGGTGTTCCTCACTAAATGTAACCGTAGGCAGCAGTAACAGCATGACAGGCAGAAGTAGGCGGTGCCGAAACATCGGAGCAGTGTAAGGAGCGGCAGCGAGTTGACCGTACACTCCATTCACTGTTAATGGTAACAGGGTAAAACTCTAGTAACTCATATTTAATACTTATCAGATTTCATTTTGGCTTTTGATTACAAAGACAACTTGATAACATGGCAAGAAAAAGACAGACAGAATGTAAAAAATGTTTGTAATGTAAACAATAATAGGACATAACTATTACATTGCATACATGTATGTGAACGTTTCAGAACACTTAATGTAACTATAAATGGATTAGGTGTATGGTGTATTGTTTGATAATAAATATTCTAGGCACATTGCTCTTGTATAAGAAGAATAAAACAGTAACTCTAACAGTTATTGTATACAAATAAATAACACACACTAGTCCTATGTGGAATATGTTTGCAACAAAAAAAAAAAAAACTATTGTGATTTTACTTTTAGTGTCAGTGAGCTTATATGTATAATGTCATGCCTGGGTGAATGTTTTCAGTACCTCGCAGTCTTTCCCCTGAGTGTGTGGCTACGGTGAAATTGCGTTATTTTCCCACTAACAGCGTGAACGTAAATCACGTGACGCAAGACAGCGTGTTGCGACATTAACAGCTTCAGGTGAGTGAGGATTGCTGTGGTGTAGGCAGCTCTTCCTTTCACACCTCAGAGGATTTCTGTACGCCCACAGCCCAGAGTGGGCTATCTTCCACAATCTGGCGCACATGTGAAACTTTATCAGCTCTAGACTCTTTTCCATTGCTCTCAGGAAGTGGCCGTTCAGGAAGACGTTATTTACATTGCAGTATTTTTTTTTTTTTCCACTCGATAACACCGCTTCAGGATTAGTTACAGCGGATGTCTCGTGCTTCGGATAGGGGAAAAAAGTTTTTTTTTTATTTTGCCATCAATAAAAAGTCATATCCTGGAAGGGTCTTCGGGAAACCAAAAATGGCTCCTTATGTGACCACGAAGGGTTCCACCCTGCACATTCTGGTGTTTTGCTTTCTCTTACTCAACACCCTAGTGCACTTGTAGCTCAGTGGCTCTGGCTTTGGGCTACTACCCTACTGACGGTCATATGATATCATCAACCATGGTGCAACTACTGACATCTTTAGAGGAAACATAATACTACACGTTGATGCTGTAATTCAATGTGAGATTTAAAAAGGGGCCTAAATAACAACTGTTGAAGTGTGTATACATTTTTCTGTCTCTTGAGACATTCCCAGACATTTTCTTTGCAAATCTTGTCCAACGGTTAGTGTTGTTCAGTTGTTTTATTCAATAAAATAAATGGGTTGAACAGAACAAATTTACTCCTTATGCATGCAAGTCGTCCCTCTCTGATAATTTTTTTTTTTAAGCCATTAGATTTGCATAATGTGTTGCTAGGAATGCATTAAACAAAGCAAACATTAATAAACTTATATAGATAAGATCATTTAAAAAATGGTTTAAAGCCTATTCAAAGCCTCTATCATTCACATTATTAAAGTTTGCATAAACAAACAAACAAGCAAATAGCTAATGAACTATTTCAACAGTCATTTTCGTGCATTACTTGAAAGACTTCAATCTGGTAAATAAGCATTATTGATCAATTTCTCATCACGTCAGGATCATTGTGATCTGATGTCTTTTCAAGTCACCAAATACCCAGTAGAGGATGTTATTACATCAGAAATCTTCCAGTACACAAAATCTTCTAGGATTAAATGAGAGACTATAAGTGTCTCACATGAGTCTGATACTAGTGACATACTGTACTGTACTGTAGGACATCTATTGCTAGCTTTTAAACGACACATGTTTTCAGCCCACAGGGGGCAGTAGTCACCTAAAGCTCTTTGTCTGCTTTTATATTGTACATAGTCAGGTGTGTTTTGTGAAATTTCACAATGGCAAATAAAACATAGTTTCCCTAAATGCTTACAGTATTTCAACAATATCATAAAATGATGCATTAATACAATATACACTCAGCAGCCACTTTATAACACAAGAAAATATATTTATATAAAATTCCGGTCCGTATTAAGAATATTAATTTGTCATTCTCAAATATGTTTCGTCATCCTCATTATGTTTTCTTACAGTTACTTAGATCTGTTGAGCAGAGAACACGGAGTAGGTTGAATTCACTGTCCACTGTTTATGACGTTTTAGGAGGACTCCACAGTATGACATGGTGCATTATCACGCTAGAAATAAGCGTTATGTGTGGTAAATTGTAGAACAGTACTCAACATTTAAACATCAGCATTAATATTTGTAATTTAAAGATTGACACGGAACATAAATTGCTCTTAAAATGTATATTAGATGTGCGAGAATGTAAGTTAAAATGATACAATGCAGTGAAATAATTGAGCACATCAAAGGCTGAAAGCGGCACGGTGGATTAGTGGTAAGCACTGTCGACTTGCCCCTTCAGGATCCGGGTTCGATTCCCGCCTCGGGATCTGTGTGCTTGGGGTTTGATGTTCTCCTTGTGCTTGGTGGTTTCATTTGGTTCCTCTGGTTTCCTCCCACAGTCCAAAGACATGCAGATTAAGCTAATTAACCCCGCGACCCTTTATACAGGATAAAGTTGTATAGATGATGAGTGAGAGTGAGTGAAACACAGCTGATCCTGAGACAAGCCCATCTTTGTCAGACGCTAATGAATATTAATGAACCATGCACTTGAAATGTCACATGACAAGGTGTCTAAACAAACAAGATGTCGGAAACCCAAACAAGTGAAGATTTTTCTTGGCAGATTCCGTCAAAAGCTTTTGTCTTTTTTGTGAGCCGGCCCTGTGTCTGCCATGATGGTTATTTTGAATAAAATTATAATGAGGTCTCAGGTCATGTGATTTCAGGGCCATGGAAGGGAGGTTGGGTCTAATTAGCATACTGAAAGTACAGGCTGCACAAAACAAATTTTTAAAACTTTTTTATGGATAGATGTGCAAGGCCAACACTGTAACAGCATTATTCTTAATTTTAAAATAAATATTCTTCTTATTAATTGTGTACTTGTATAGTCTGAATCAATCTGTAAACACTGCCCAGTTGGAATTATGGGACTCAAAGTGTACCAAGAAATCATTCCCCCATACCATTACACCGCAAGCAATTTGGCCTTTTGGCCCAAGGCAGGTTGGGTTCATGAGTTTATACTGTGCCAAATTCTGTCTCCCTTCAGCAGAAATCAGGATTCATCAGACCAGGTGACATTTATTCCAAACTGTCCCGTTTCAGTGACTCTGTACCCACTGTAGTGCCAGATTCATGCATATGATTGACAACAGAGATACTTGATTTAACCTTCTTCTGTTGTGGCCCATCCTCTTTAAAGTTCAGCAGGTTCTCTGTACCGAGATGCTTTTCAGCTCACCATGCTTATAGACAATAGATGGATGATTTGTGTTGTGAGATTTTTGTGCATGAAAATTTTAACAGCCGTTTCTGGAACGTACACTCATGGACAAAAGAAATGTTGCACATATACATTTCTTAGATCTTGTTTTCTGTTAGATAAATACATTTTCTACACAAATCTGTGTATCCATCAGCACCAGAAATTCAGTGTCACAGAGTCAATATTGGCCCGTGACATGGCCTCCTTGCACCATTGCAATAGTCCAGTGACTTTGTGTGAAAGCCCCTGGCATACCGGCATACCAGTGATAACGGCTGCATTTTCTATAGGATTTTCTCAAATGAATCTCGTGTTTTTTAGAGTGCAACATTTTTTCTCTTTTCTTTTGTCCATGACTATAAAAAACAGACCTTCAGACGCCCAACAACCAGACATGGTGTGCAGCTCGGCTTACGGAATGTAACATGGTTTTCTGATCGGTATACAACTTGGTACAGGTTTTACATTGATGAAACCTGTCATTCTCTCCAGGCTTGGGACAGGCACTAAAGATGCTCCACATTCAGGGACAGGGTTTGGGTATTGGCTGGAATACAAACCCAGGTCTTATTCCCACATGTCAGGAAAATGTAATACTGTATAATAAGTAATACATGTTTGATTCAATCATCACCATGGGAATTAGACTTTTGTTTTCTGGCATTTGCCAGATGCCCATATCTAGAGCACGGACTCTGGAAGTTGGTGCAACATTCCCCCCCAAACCCCACACCAGTACTTCAAGTCCGCTTGAAAAAGCACTCCCTCTCAAAAAATTGTTCCAGCACCCTTGATCTCCTGTAGAGTGATTTACATTTCTCTCATTTATACAAACAAGCAGTTACAGTCAGAGTTAAGGGCCTTGATCTAGAACCCAGCAGAACTCAACTGTCTCAGGCACTGACTGACTCAGTGCCGGTTTGCTTTAGATTTTGTGTGTACACTAATTACACAGTATGATATTAATGTGAATGTTAAGATTAGGCAATATCTGGATAATGAATCTACTGGATTCTGAGTACTCAATAAAAGTGGGACATCAGACGAAGTAGAACAGAGAAGGTTTCTCATGTAGTACCCTTTCTGTCTGGGCTAAAATCTGATATTACAACATATAACACACACACGGCTATTCATATTACCAAGTTAAAACCATGACAAATATGAAATGATGTGGCTAGCCTTATATTTCAGCTCTTCCTACTTGAGATTTACTGTACACAAATGCAATGAGTACAATAAAAGTAGCATAAGAGTCATGTATACAAATAAGACCTAACGGTTGGAGCACTTGATGTTTTGAAGTGTGTTTTGGATAAAGTTACAATCGTGAAATGGCTTCTTCGGCAAAGGGTCCAGGATTTTTATTTTATTTATTTATTTATTTATTTATTTTTACAACAACCTGTTATTTAAAATAAATGGTGTGCCACTTTGTGCAAATCATCCTTACTTAACCTGAAAGTGAGCAGAAGTTGATAGAAGGGCTGTTTATCAGTTTTTGTCAGTTGGCTTGAATGATACTGTAGACCTGAAACATTTCAGTAAAAAGCACCATGAGCAGCAAATCTCACAATACAAAATGATTCAAGAATTTATAAAGTAATGGTTAGATTTCTGGTGATTCCCTGTAGACTAGACAATACAGTACAGTACAGTACAGTACAATACAATACAATACAATACCATTTTAAAAGTCTAGTAGTAACAAACCCTTGGCACTTAAACAGAAGCCTATAGTATCCTGGAAACACACAAACCCTGGCACATGTCTAACTTTTTAAGTGTTGAGTCAGATGAATTCTTAAATAATAAATGAAATGAAACATGTAAGATGGTTTGAAAAAAAAAATTCCATGTGCTATTGAGTAACTGCAGTTTTTAAAAAAAATTTTATTATGGGAAATGAAACTTGATTATTCTTTTAAAACGCACATCATACTAAGTGTTTGTTTTTTGTACAGAATAATCTCAGACAAAATGGGAATCTTTGGTTGTACCATAAAGCAACAAGTAACATTTGTGTACACAAAATGAACACTCTGTTAAAGTATAATCATTTTCCTTCTCGCTTCTCCTTTAGCACTTTTAACAAGAGTCATTGTCGCGAAGCAGTTTTACGAAATTAAAATAAAAATTAGGGAAATGGGTCTAAAAGTGGTATGCCTTTTACATAGGTATGCTGTTTATTTTGCCGTCAATACGATCATGTGATTTCTGCTCTTTCACTATCTTAGGCGTGGCAGTTGACTGAACAAGCAATTGATTCTTAATACCTGAATCAATTCGTTTTGAACAGATCTTTTTTGAACACATTTCACAAATTCTCTTCATATGTCCATTTGAATGTATGGGGNGGGGGGGGGGAAGAAAGGTATTGTGTCCCGTGTTTAATCTAATACAGATGTGTCCAGGTGATTTTATAGAACTAAAAAAAAACGAACAATGAACAACCAACTTGGCTGAAGTGTAGATGGGTGATGTTTAGTATCTGGTGTGTATAAAACTCTGTGGTTTTAGAGAGGGTCTCAGCTCAGCTTCTGATTGGTGGGCTTCGGTGCGATGCGTGCTCTGCAAGACCCTCAGACTGGTGCAGGGTTCTGCAACCTGCTGCAAAGTGCATGATAACTGAAAGATTACAAGTAACATTTATCCAATTTCCTTTTTATGTGATCCAGTTCTATATATACACACATACACACACATACTGTACACACACACATACATACTGTACATACATACATAATTCTAATAAGACATGAGATTATGGTCAATTGAAACTGAAGGGGATTAAATTAGTATTTTAGCCGTGTGACAGAGCCATGCACCGCTCATGAAAGAAAGATATACCTTCATCATATATTCACTAAAGCTTTTTATTAAATATCTTTTCCAGTGATCTCCTTGTGATCATTGTGATGGGGAATAAAAAGCATGAAAGTGTAAAAAAAAATTCAAAAATGGCCTCTGAAAATAAATTAATGTGTTTAAAAATGAAACAGGTGCTTATAAAAAATTATCATGTGCCAGAAAACAAACAAACAAACAAAATAATAGTAAATAAGGTTCAAAATAAATTTATTACATGAATGTATTTTATTTGACAAACTGAGTTGAAAAAAATAAAAATAAAAAACTTGTTAATAACATGTAGATTTGGATGTGCACAAAGAACTTTATTTTATTAATTAATTAATGCTTGCATTGGTGTTTTCAAAGATTTAACATATCCTGAGCAATGCTGGATACAAGCTACATACAATTCCTTTAGTTTCAGGTCATGTCAGACTTTTCTTGACAAATTGTTTTTTTGTTTTAGTCGGTTTAAAAAAGTCCAACAAAGCCAGATCAGTAAGTAAAAGAGAAATGAGAAGCGAATGAGAAACGGGGAGGAGAGAAGTTCAGCTTCACAATACACTTCTTCTTCTTCTTCTTCTTCTTCTTTTTCACAGTCTTCATGATCTGCCGTTCTGCTGGGATTAACTGAAAAACAAAAACTGAATGCAAAACAAGAAAAAAAATGATTCTGAAAATGATCAGGAGTGTTCTTTGTGTCTTTTTGTTTGTATCGCCCGGTAAGAAACGTGTTTTCTTTTTTAGCCGGTGTATTGGAGGTGTAAGAGGCTAGAAGATGTTATTAATGTTACAGAAATAGAATTAAACATTAATGTAAACATTATATTCCAGATAAAGGACTATAGTTCATTGAATGATTTACACCAAAAATGTTTAGTTTCAAATTTTCTACATATTCTTTTCAAATCTGAAGAATTAAAACATTTTCAAAAATACATCTAAATCATAGTTTTTTTTTTTTACAATTATTATTATTTATAAACTGATTTGATTGTTATTAAATATCCTAGATTATTTTTATATATCTGTATATTATCTGTGTATTTATCATTGGCTATCCATGGGTAAGCTGGGTACTGTAGTGTGTACAATACAGTATGTATCCTGACATGTTTCACTAATACTAACATATATTTATGACTCAATAATCTATCTATCTATCTATCTATCTATCTATCTATCTATCTATCTATCTATCTATCTATCTATCTATCTATCTATCTATCTATCTATCTATCTATCTATCTATCTATCTATCTATCTATCTA
>QMIH01000185.1:172133-186290 GCA_003987875.1 Clarias batrachus
TTTAAACGTAGAGCTGATGTTTAAACAGACAACTTCAGACATTATAAAGGTGCTGCAAAGCGTGAGACAGGAAGCTACATTTACCTGGCTGTCAGTTGTAGGCGGAGCTGGAGTAGAAGAACTGACTTTAGATGCACTTGAGACAGATACAAAGTCAGCGCTTAGTTCATCAAGTGCAAAGTCTGATGAGCTCTGATGGAAAGGAAATGATTCATTTGTTATTAGAGTACGTTTAACGTCAGTACATTGTTCCACATATTGCATTTACATTTAGGCATGTGGCAGACGCTTTTATCTAAAACGTGCTTTGAAGTTGGCAACATTGTATAAATCATTACACTGGGTTTACTGTTGTAAAGAGATTTTGTTGTTGTTGTTTTTTGCATGAATATTCTACACTACAGCGCAAAAGCCATAGACATCCTATTTTTGTAATGGCCCTCATTTTGCATTACTGAGTAAGTAAAAAAAAAATTATAATTCCAAAAATCAACAAACATTACAGGAAAACGTTTATATGGCATTAAAGGAAGAAATATATATTACGTAATGCACCATTTCATAAACAAAAAGCAATCTGAAGTCTATTGATTATTACATGCATTTTTTTTCTGTACAGTATGACTTTAAAAGTACTGCAAAAAATGACAAGATACTTTCCTTAAATACCTTGCACAATGTGTCTCTGAGATCACTGCTGCATTTTTAAACAGCAAAGCGTCGTCAACCTACAGTACATACTGTCTACTTTTTGTTTCATTCTGTCTATCGCTTTAAATTTCCTCATAAATGTAAATGTTTAATATTATTTTTGAATGCAACTTTGCTTCGGCATGCCCTTGCATTTATATTATCACTTATTAATACAGTAGATGTTTTTAACACAGTCTTGAGGAAACGTTCTCCAGGCTTCCCGAAAGACTTATTTTGGTTGTAATTTTTTTTGCCTGCTTTCAGTCCAATCGCTGTACATGTCCAGTTTCAGAATGATTTTTGTTTGTTGAGCCACACTGTGAGATATGAATCATTCATGCGTGAAAAGCATCTAACATTACGGCATGATCCAGTGAGAAACAGGTGCCGATGAGGACAGTCGATCAGGCCGGTGATTAGTGTACCGGTGAAGCTGAATGCTGAGTGGTTGGAATGGACGGGAGGGGAAATGAGGTCACTGCTGAGGTTGTTACATAAACAATCAATTGTTAAAACATCTGTTCCTATTTTTTTAATATGTTTTAAGGCTATCAGCTGCTCCCGTTGAGGGGTCGTCACGGCGGACTATCTGATCCGCACAAAAACCCAACATGTTTTTTTTACACCGGATGCCCTTCCTGACGCAACCCTGCCATTTTATCCAGGTTTGGGACCGGCACTGCATCCAGTGTCTGGTGTTTGAGCATTGGCTGGGAATCGAACCTGGCCCTTGACACCCCCAAAATGTCTACATATACAAATTTTGGCTATAGTTCCAGTAATGAAAATATTACAATACAGCTAAGGACATATTATGATATACAGAATGAGCAGCTCACCATCATATCTGCTAGTCTGAGTCGTTCGTTCTTTTGAATCTATTGCACTGCATAGCATCTATGGTAGTCACGTGACAAAAGAACGAACGAAAGAATCGCTCAATTCTGAGTGGCTATGTATAAGGCTGTGCAGCAGATGTAATGACGTGACTCACGGTTGTGGGCGGGGCCGATGGAGGAATCTGGCTCTGGACTTGAGGTGCTGTGGACGAGCTGGTGAAATCTCCGGAAAGGAGATCCAGCGCCTCGGTCGTGTCCAGTGACGGCTGCGCAAAARGATGCAACTCAATCATTAAACAACAACTCAGTAAACATTACTCAAACACTGTGTGTGACTTGTAAGAGGTTTATGTTCTACCTCTTTCTTTGGAGGCGGAGCCTGTGATTTGGGGTCGTCCTTGGGGAATCTGTACTCTGGAGGGATCGTGTCGTCTCTCTCACCCACGCGCACACCTTTCTCTGMTTYCAGGTTAGGCTCCTAAACAAACACACGACCCATTAGTGGATCCGTCTTTAGTGTACATCTCCAGTATGTACTGTACAGGTTTCAAATAAATGTAGAAATGAGAGATTTAGTACAGAAATGATGTCCTCGGGTCTGAGTTTCGGGGACTCGGGAACGGATTTCGCATCGGGAAGCGTGTCTCCAAGAGCATCAAGAGCGTCCAGGGACATGTCTCCCTGAGAAAAACAAAACGGATGGAAATTTGTTTTAATGTAACGCTAACCAAAACGGAAGTGCATGTAAGAGCAGAGTAGAAACGTATAGTTCGGATTTACTGTAAACCAAAATTGTTTTAATCAGTTTTAGTTGTTCTAATGTAACAAAATAAAATCTTTGTCGTTGTCACTTTTTTGACACCCAAACAAACACTGAAATAGCAACCACCATACCCTGGGGCTAAAACTAGCTGACTAGCTAAATGCCAAGTCAAATGCTACGTACACCCTATAGAAAACCGCTTTCTTCTTTTATACGAAAGGGCTCGAGCGAACATGAGGTATTCGTCTACCATTTTTATCTGAACACGGGCTATAGGGAAGGAATGGTACAGTATAAGGTATCAGGAAGCAGAATGAGGGCTTCTTTTAATGTTCATAGAGGCTTGAGAAAGTTCACATAATATCACAAAACCTTACAGTGGTCCATTACAACACATCAGCACAGAATGAACATACAAAAATCGAACATGAAAAATTTGATAAATCTAATTCATTCGTCTTTTTGAAAAATGAGAAAACATTTTTGCTTTCTGCCATGTCTGCATGACACACATTGTTCTATTAAGCTTCAGGAACCGATGCTGAACTTCTTCTCTCTGGAAATACGCTGTACGACCCTAGAGACTTTTGTTTAAGTGGAAAATGCTAATGTATTTCCTAATAATTAGGACACTCTTCTTCCTTAAACCTAACGTCAAGGTCAAGGTCAAACATCAGCTAATGCCAACCGCACCTCTACCAGAAGCAAAACGCTTTTCCAAATAAAAAAACATTTCAAAATTTTCACTACCTTTATGCTTGTTTTGTATTTTTATTGCCATCTTATTACCTTTTTATTTGTAATTTTTCCACGTTTTAAGCGAAACATAAGATGCATTTATTTAGAATGGCTTTTGATCTTTTTTAAATAAGTTTTTTAGTGCTATCACCATTTTATTGTATTTTGGTTCAGCGTAGGTTGCTGTAAGGTGCTACATGAATAAATGTTGATTGATTGATTACCTGGTCAGATGTGGATGGAGTGCTTTTAGCAGCTGGCGTCGGGACCGTAGGCGCTCCAGAACAAACCTACAGAAACAACAAGATCCACATCACTATCGGTACAAGCTGTACAATATTAGCGCCACCTACTGGTCATGACAACATTACTCAATATTCAGTACACATACAGTATGCCAGTATGAAATACCTTTTTGGCATGAGCAGGAGCCACAAAATCACTTTCTAGGGCCTCAAGAGCTGAAAGATCCTCCACTTGGGGCTGCAAGAACCCAGAAAAAGAGTAGACGTTATTGGTGACGAAGACCTACAGTAGCATGACTTTCATGGCCAACTGTTGCATTAGCTTGTATTTTTCTGTGATGATGTACTTACCTGCTTGGCTTGGGCTTTAGGAGGAGCAGGAGCGCTGTGAACAGCAGGAGCCGCGGTGGCGTCTGTGAAATCCAGAAAATCCAGAGCATCGGCCGAGTCCATCGGAGGCTGAAGAAAGCAACACATACATTACATCTCAATACTGATTCATTTAGTTAGTGAGAGCATTAGAAGATCATTTATAATAGCCAGACAAGATTTTCAAGAATTTCTATACAACTACTCAACCAATATACTGTACGAAGGGCGTTCAAGTCAAACCGGGACATTTCAGTGTGAAGGCTAACAGAGCACAGTTATGTGAGTTTATTTCTTTATATAATCCTCTGCTACACTATATACGTGCACGTATCTCAGTGTTCCATTTGTGCTTGGATACCATTAAGGTAAAAAGCCCAGAGCCATGATCAGACTGCCTGCTTCATGTCATCATCACAGCTGAAATCCTGACGTCGCAAGAACGCCTTTAATGGTCCTTTCTTTTAATGGCAAAAATGTCCTGGTTTGATCAGCTGGACAATGCACGACCTCATACTGCCCAGCAGAGGTGGAAAGAGTACTAAAATTTTGCACTCAAGTAAAAGTACTGTTACTTCAGTGAAATTTTACGGAAGCACAAGTAAAGTTACCATTATAAAAATCTACAAGTAAAAGTAAAAAGTAGCTCATAAAAAAATTTACTCAGAGTAAAGGTTACTTAGTAATTTTTTTTAAAGCGGGGTGGGATGAGGCATTCTAGAGTAGTTCAAAAAAAGATGAGCAGATCTAAATCTCAAACTAGTTGTTTTTAACTGAAGGAACACCTTTGCATAATAAAGCTGTTGTCTTTCTTGTGCTTGAAAATCAAAGTGGTCACTTAAATATGGCGTTACGTCCCAGTCTAGTGTCGGGCCGTACAGCAAAAGAATGGTTCAGGGTTTTATTTTAAACTGTATGGAAATGGTGGTATATGGCAGAAAGAACTAGATCCAGTCATTAACTGATGAAATAATGAGGTCTGTATTGCTTTACAAAAACACACACACACACAACAGGAGGAGGAGGATCAGATTCAGAGTGGACCCATGCCAAAATAATTTTCGATTTAGTAGCTAGATTACCTGCAAAAACAAACAAACAAAAATACAAGTACCTTCCCTGACAATCACAAAATCAAAACGCCAAAACCACAATCTCTTTCCCGCGTCTCTCTCCGGTTTATATATGGTCGCGCTGGTTGATGACGTCACTCTCAGGGCGGAAGCGACCGTGTGGAAGGTCAGGTAGACAGAAAACCTGGAGCGGAGTCTGGAGCGGCGCGCGACCAGGACACGATACACACGCGAGCACAACGAAGCATTTATACAAAGCATAATAATTTTTGCATTTTCATTCATTTGTTTTACTCAGTAGAAAATATGATTTAAAATGTAGTGAATTAGAATACTTCAATATAACATGTGTAAGTAAAAGTAAAATTACAGATTTAAAAAACTACATTAAAAAGTAGGAAGTACACCAAAACAATACTCAATTACAGTAACGCGAGAAAATGTCATGCGTTACTTTCCACCTCTGCTGCCCAGTGCACCACTTTCACATTACTGGGAGTTACTGCCACATCCCCTGTACAGACCTGACATTGCTCCAAATCATTGGAGGCCAGCGTTTCAGGCCTGAACCAAGCACTAGTGAAAGACTGGGGTAAGTGCATTAGTGTAGCAGGGGATTCTAGAGAGAAATAAAGGACGTTTCTAATCTTATAACTGGGTTCTGTTATTCTGCACAATCAGAAGTTCCGGTTTGACTTGAACGTAGGTACCTTTTAGAGTTGTATACAATAAAGTAGAATGCAATAAAAAAAAGACTACAATTAAGTAAGAGGAATGTCTCAACAATTAGATAAAACAAACAAAAAAAAAATAGAAAATGTTCATGTCCACATTTAACTTCCTCAAATATCCAAATCCAGGGTAGAGAGATAGATATTTCAAAACTAATATATTTAGCAGACTATATTAGGCATCAAATAAATACAAGATTAGTTGACGAGTCTCCTGGACTATGTTCTGTGGTCTGATCCAAAATGACCCGGCTTCCTAGACCCTTGTATATATCTCCAAGTCATTATATCCATAGTGTTATTTTCCAGAAAACCCTTATTTAATAGCATTTACTGAACTTACTAGCAACAATGAATAAAGAGGCTGTCAATAATAACACAATAACACATGATTATTTTTTTTTTAAATTTAGCGCATTAATATATATTTAAGGAAATTAATCATATGACCAAGTTTGACCCCAATGGCTTCCCACAATGGCAGCACAGGCTACCCGGGAATATCATCAGTCGTGCTGAACGGCAGATTTCTTTATAAAAAGCTTCTAGATGAAAGTTTGGTTAAAACCAATGTTGTGTGCTCGAGCTACCCAGAAGGGGAACTCATTTTACAAGAATACATTAAATGAAAGCTGTGGGAGTGGTGGCTCAGACAGCTAAGGTTCTAGGTTGATTTTTGGAGCTGGTGATTCGGGTTCGAGCCCCGCCATCGGTGGGTCATGACACCCCCAAACTACCCAGCCAGTGCCGGTCCCATTAGGTAACACTTGTTAAATGTTAATGTTTGAGATATTATAAAAATGCATAACCTATTTCTTCTAAACAGATTGACATGCATTTCTTTATTCCAACAAATTCCAAGTAAATCTGAGTATTTCAGAATTGTGATTAATCAAAGACTATGACTGTGAACTAGATTAACATTTGAATCGATTGACAGCATAATTATTAGCAATCTAATTAATAATCAGGCACTTCACCTCTTTCGGTGAAGGAGGTATAGGCTTCGTGTCTTTGTTCCCCTTGAACCTGTACTCCGGTGGAAGCGTGTCTTCTCTCTCACCCACACGCACACCTTTCTCTGACTTCTGCTTCTTCTCCTGGAAACACACAACACACGCAGAGAATTACCTGATAACCAAGTCACTAATTATCCTGTAATCAAGAAAGAGAGCCGTATTAAAGAGTCATTACATCAACAAGTTCCTCGGGTTTGAGTTTTCGGGGTTCGGGTGCCGGTTTATCTTCAGGTAATGTTCCGGCTAGAGCATCAAAAGGGTCCGGAGACATGGGCTCTGCCTGAGGAAACATGCAGGAGGAGACAGAGATCAATGTTTGACCAACAACAATGAGCGATTAACTGCGGTTCAGCTAAATCTACATAAACTGGAAAATTGGACAGGAAATGTATTGCTTATATAAGAAATAAAACATAACCAACTGTTAAAGTCACATTACTGTATACCACTGGATATGAAAATGTACCAGTATTTTTTGTTTTATCTAATATTTTATCTTGTAACATCTTTTTTTCAGTAATTGTAACCTTTATTGCATGCTTCTTTACTGAATACGACTGAAAAATGTATCAACGAGGCGTGTTCAAGTCAAACCAGGACTTTTGATTACACAGAATAATAGAACGTTGCTATGAAAGTAAAAACTCCCTTTAGTTCTCTATATAATCCCCTGCTACACTGATGCACTTATCCCAGAATTTCATTACTGCTTGGATCCCATCAAGGTAGAAAGTTCTCAGAGTACTCCACCGGGCTCACGTCTGAAACGCTGGCCTCCCAGGAACTCCTTTAATGGCTCAAACATGTGGAAAAGGCTCAGAGCGAAGTCAAGACTGGACAGAGGATGTCGCAATAGGCGCTGTTATCAAGGATCAGGCGCTCCACTCGATAAATGTTCGTGGAAAAACATCATTCAAAAGTCTCATCACCGTACTGTGATTGAAGTCTTTTATGAATTTTCATTTTCATTCATGAGAAAGTCCCGGTTTGACTTGAACGCCCCGCATATTGACACTACTGAACATTTAATGTTCGTGAATGTCCATAAAACAAGTTAGTTCCTGTTATCAAGTACTGTGTCATAAATTACAGTCATACTCTCACCATCCTCTTTTCTTTCTCTCTTTAAAGTTAATACTGCAAAACATAGCACAGAAAATGGCCTTGTCTACACAATTATACTTTTTTCTTAAGTAGTTCATACAAGTCTCTATCAGACTATAGCAGTGTTCATGTATTAGAATAAGAGGATTGATACAGTATAAACCCTGTTGTGCTATTCTTCCTTAAAACATGAAACAGACCACATGGGGGAGCTACAGAGTCACATACAGAACAAAGAACAAGAAAGCACATGAAAACACAAGCTGCAAAGCACCCACAGGTATTTTGTGAACTGTGTCCACATGAGGTACAAATCACTGATCAAATATACAGCAACTCTGCTTAGCGCGCGCGCGCGCGTGTGTGTGTGTGTGTGTGTGTGTGTGTGAGAGCATGCATGCGTGTGAGTACATGTGTGTGTCTGCCTGGCTGTCTTGAGGTTTTACTGTGCAGCTTCTGATAATAACAGTGCCAGTGTGTGTGTCTAAGTGGGCGTGTACACTGCACAGCCGAGCCACAATAAAATGTATTTCCGAAACAAAACTTTGGTTTCTAGGGTGACTGCAGTGTCGTCAAGACAACAATATTTACACACCCAAACATCTATAATTGCAGACAGAGATTTGTGTGTAAAGCTTGTATATTCTCTGGGGTTCAGTTAACTCATAACATCTTGGATAGACACACCGATCAGCCAGAACATTATGACCACCCACCTGATATCGAGTAGGTTCTCAAATGACCTTTGAGTTCTGACTCCTTTCCATCACAACCAGCATTAACCTTCCTTTACCTTAAATTGATGCACATGGCGAGCGAAGGACAACAGAAGAGCTCGTAGTGTAGATGAAACAGTTAATGCTGGTTGTGATAGAAAGGTCTCAAAACACACAGATCATCACTGTTATGTTGGCAAAAAAATTGAGTGGAGCTACTCAGTATTAGGCAAGTGGTCATGATGTTATGGCTGATCGGTGTGTGTATACTGGTAATATCACACTGTATCGGTTTCAAAGCTTTAGCAGTGTGTGTACTGCAAGTGATCCCGTTAATAAACTCTTTTATACGGCAATAACACTCTATAGGATATGTGTCTCGGGAAAATGTCTACAGTTGACTATAGTTTTATTATTTTATTATCCTGGTCTTTGTGCTCTTTGTGCTATAGTTTTATTGCGCATTTGACTATTTAACACTAGCGCACTTTATGTACCTTACAGTATAACTCATAACCATGGCATTACCATGCACTGAAAAAATATCTTGAATACAGTATATCTAATATTTCTCATTAGGATATTTTGATCAGATTAAGTCTATTTCTAGAGAACCCAAGTAGAGTAGAATCGCACTCACTCCATCTTTATACTGTTTATCCTGTACACAGCGTCACAGGGGCCTGGAGTCTGCCCCGGGGACGAGACGGGGTACACCCTGGACAGGGTGCCAATCCACAGGGCACACAAACCCACATTCAGTCACACACAGTTGGGAATCTGGAAACACCAATTAGCCTCATCTGCATGTCAGTGGATTGTGGGAGGAAACCCATCAGTCACAGGAAGAATATACTGTACAAACTCCATGCAGACAAACCCAAGGCGGGAATCGGACTCTCATCCCTGAAGATGCGAGGCCACGATTATTTTATGTTTGTTTGAAATTTGTTTCAAATCTGTCAGGGCAACTCTTATGGAAGGAGTCTCCAGCGTCAGTGCTTTGTCATAATAAATTGTAAATAAACGTCCCTGTTAGAAGGGGCACAGTGCTCGCCCCATCATACGGAGATCGCAAGTTCGATTCCCGGATGATGCTGTAGCCTCCTGCAGCCGAGGGCCTGGAGACAGCTGATTGGCCGAGCTCTCTGAGCGGGGTGGGATGGGAGGCACTTAACGATCTTACATCAATCACACCTCTACAGACAATCATGGGCGTCTATGAGATCACACAAGAGGAAGGAGCGGATACGGCTGTCCTCCGAATGAGCAATTCAAAAGATTCGGTCAGCTGGCGTCACGTGGTTCGGCAAAAACATGTGCTAGTATTCGGCCCTCCATGATTGAGTATTAGCCTTAATGTGGAAGACCCTTAGAGATGGGTGGGAATAGATACGACTAAAATGAGGAATAAAAATAAAAATGGGGTGAACACTATATACTATACGGTCTTAAAAAGAAAAACCTGATCGTCACATCCATTCGTGGATGGAAGCACACAATTATACACAATGTCTTAGTATGCAGTAGCGCAAACCTGTTCAGACATGACAAGGCATTCAACAAAACGAGCTTCATGATGACATGTGACAGGAAGAACTTGAGTGTTCTGCACAGAGCCTCGACCTCAAACCCACCGAAGAGCTTTGGGAAGACCTGGAACGCTGAATGAACCTACACCGCCTCGTGTAACATCACTGCATGACCGGCGGAATGCTTTTGTGGCTAAAATGAAAACAAATGCTCCAAACAACCATGCTCCAATTTCAAATAAAGCCGTGAATAAATCTGGAATGACAAGATCACACAAACGTTTGGCCATAATGCCATAATTTATTAAACACATGTTGTGAACTACCTTTGTGTCCAAAATGCATAGTATTGATCTGGACGTCAGTGTACAGTATGTTAGAGAGTCTCAGCGTATACGGGTACATTCAAGTTCATCATATAACTGAGTAAATACTGCTGAGTGTGTTTGTGTGATTAGAAACCAGCTGATCCAGGTTTTCTGCAGGGGATGTGTGTGTGTGTGTGTGTGTGTGTGTGTGTGTGTGTGTGTGTGTGTGTGTGTGTGTGTGTGTGTGTGTGTGTGTGTGTTTGCTCTCTTCAACTCCTCCCAACATTCCACATAGCAAGTAACCAGAACACTCCTGCTATCTTTCTTCTCCTTTTGTCTACAGCACTTAAAGAACATACAAAACTCATCAAGTGCAAAGAATTGGACGGTAATCACGCCAGGAAATTTAGCATCGGGTGCAGAGGACCGTTTGCTTCCTCAATGCAGATATACAGCTTTTCTTATACATAAGGCCTTGTATGTTTTTAAATACTGATCTGATCTTGTATGCAAAAGATCCACACCTCTTACACAATAGAAAGTCAAAAACATTCTTCAACATTCAAGAACAAATGGTTTATTATCACTGGTACAGGTTCACACCCTGTGTGTTTATGAATAGATGCCATTATAAAACAGAGCAGAGAGGACACTTAGGGAGAGGAGACGTATTTAAATAAAAGCAAATGTATTACAACGTAGAGACTGAACTCAATGTGCTTTGATAATGTTTTCCTGGAACTGCTCAGAAGACATTCTTATTTAAGGTTGCAATAATGTTTGTACTTCCTCATAAGTGCCACCAGAGGGCGCAGTGATTAGTTTGTGTGAGTTTAAGCTTATGCTCTTTTAGTGTTGACTGGATTATTGCATATTGTTGTATTAGTTGAAGACCTGATTATAATGTCAGGCATGGAAAATACTGCATCTGTATACTGTAAGTACACTACTACGTGTACTAACGTTTGGAGCAATGTTTAAGGTATCATAAATGCAATAATATCCTTTGTACAGTTGATATTGAGATGTATCTGCACTTTTGCTCTATACACCCTCTATAACGGCTCTAATCCGAGGTGTTGTTTGTTAATTGGTGATTTCTGAGGCTGGTAACTCTAAATGAACGTCTCTGCAGCAGAGCTAAGTTTTGGTCTTGCTTTCCTGGGAAGGTCTTCATGAGATTCATGGTTTTGCAAATGCATGTGACAAATACTGTTTTTGAAAGAACCGTTCCAGAACAGCTGACCTTTGTGTCTCCTGTTGCTTAATTACC
The DNA here is from genome assembly GCA_003987875.1 of Clarias batrachus. Lineage (NCBI taxonomy): Eukaryota > Metazoa > Chordata > Actinopteri > Siluriformes > Clariidae > Clarias > Clarias batrachus. Next base: position 183,537 of record QMIH01000185.1, read on the forward strand.
TAATGGCATCTGTGTTATTACATAGGTTTTTTAAAAAAAATCCATTATTGCTCCAGAATGTAGAAAAATCTATCCAAACATTTGACTGGTAGTGTACTTTATATACATTATATTATACTATACTAGATATACTACAAATGTTGCTTTCATTCTGTCAAATTTCTGTTTCGGTTTCAGTCCCATAGCAAACACACAAACCTGGAAAGTGTAAAAATAAATAAATAAATAAATAAATGTTTGAGATGAGATTTCTTACCTTAGGCTTAGCTGCAGAAGCCTTTATTACCTGGCATGATTTAAATAATAATTAAAAAATAGTGAGTGAAAGTCTTTCATTCAGGTTTATCCAATTTCATTTATGTTTCATATATTTTTCTTGATTTAATAACTGGTTAGAACTGTAGTTCTATGATTTTTTTTGCATGTATCAGTTGGTCTCAACCATAAATCTCTACACGTGTATTTGGCAAATTCTGATACTTTTAATAGACTTGAATATATTTCTATTGCTTTAAGAAAATTCTTTTTCTTTTTATATTCTTTTTAAACATTTTTTAATAGTGAATAATAATAATAAGAAGAAGAAGAAGAAGAAGAAGAAGAAGAAGAAGAATAGAATAATATGCATTCAAATATGAGAAGCTTGTTTTTAAAATTAAAATGATTTTAAAAAATTGAATTTTTGAAACTAAAAATTATTTGAAAAAAAAGTGTGATTTCCTCTAATATTCCTTTATATAAAAGTAGTTACATGTTTTACAATTAGTTTTAAAAAATTGTACTTCCTGTTTAGTATGAACATAATAAAAAAAGAGCGATCTTTAAAAAAAAAAAAAAAAAAGATTCACTCATGTGGCCGCTGCTCAAAAAAGTTTTTCCTTAATGTCTTGGAATTCTGATCAAGTAAATTTAAAGCTAGCTAAATGTGGACACCGTGTTGTACATGTCAATTATAGCAGAATAACAAAACATTTTTATGATATTGCATAAATGCAGAACATTATAACACTAAGGACATACAGAGTCTCGTGTCCTACCTCACTCTTTGGTTTGACATCTTGAGTCCCTGTGTCTTTTGCAGGCTGATGAAAGAATATATTTCATTAGTGTATGATAGAATGATTCCATTTGAGATTATTTACAGTATTTCATAATAAGTGCGTATGCAATGCACCGAACCGACCGGTGGCACAACGTGATTGCATGTGCTATAAGGTTAAAAGATGGTCGTCCTTACTTTCTCTACCCTTGGTTTCTTGTCAGCTGGAGGAGCGGGGGACAGATTCACAGGCACGGAGGCGTCTTGTTTCTGGAAAAGAGTTTGTCACTGGAATTTAGACAAGGTTATCTGGTATATAAATTTCAAAGGCATTTCAATTCATACTGTATACACAGATCTAATCCTCGACACTTAAAATTCACTGATGCATGTTAACCCGTAAATGATACTGTAAATGGACTGGACAATCCAAAACTGCTAAAATAACTAAGACGGATAAACCTGACTAAGCCTAAGTCCATTGTTCTTCAACGTATTTTGCATGCTCAGGTTTCCATAATACAATAACTATTGCTTTTATTATTATAATATTGTTTATGCAATATCATATACTATAGTTTAAAACATATTTTGTCATGTTAGAGTAAAAAAAAATGGAAGCTCAACTTCCATTGTTTTCCATGTTTTTAACTCTTCAATGTTATGCGTACATCTGACTTACAGTATACAATGTATATACATTAGACCGGTCGATACATCTTCTTAAAATGCTAAATGAACATCCCCGTATCTCTCTTACTTTCTGAGCAGGTGGAGCAGGGGAGAAGCTTTTTTGGGTAGCGGCAGCAGCGACAGTCTCATGTTTCTGGAAAAATAAAATCATACTGTAATTCATTTAAAATCCCTGACGTCAGCACAGCTCAAGGTTCATTATCTTATACGTATATATTTTCCTGCTAATAATACCGGATGTTGATGAAGAGTTAATGGGATAACTATTCATAGATTTAAATGTAAAGAGATTGACTGGAAAAACTTTTTGAGGGGATGAACTTTGTCCTCTTCCATACAGTATACAGAACATGAGCTCAGGGTCTCCAATGACTGCTGTGATTGACAGGGGAGGGACTGAATCATTTCACCAGACTTAAAAGTCAAAGTCATCAATAATAAAGCCAATGGAGAACGACTTTGTACCCTGTTCTGTGAGAAACGCCCCCTGTTGTAGAGCTTCATATTCAGCTCTGACGTTACAACAGATATGACTCATGATTAGTGTTCCTACCACTTCTGGTTTAGATGCAGCCGGAGGTGGAGAAGATACGAATCCAGCAGATAGAGATTCCAAAGCCTCGTCCGATGATATGGGCTTTTAGAGATCACACACACACACACACACACGTGCAGACACACCGAAAAACACACAAACACACAAGGAGAAAGAAATGTACTGTAAATATACATAAGCCTGAGTGGAAAAATCACAGATCATTATTTTTCATAATATCATAGTCCAAAGTTATTTTTATTAAGTACAAAAAGGGTTGGAAATAAATACTATATACCGAACAACTGTTCTGATTCGGATTGGTCACAAGCTACTGATTAACACATTATGATTACAACTTGTATAGATTTATGATTTATTATTCCTATTAAATCATGTTGATATTATGTTTCAGTGTCAGTTATTTATTTTCAATTCGATTCCATTCAATTTTATATTTTCCTTTAATTCCTTTAAAAATAGTTTC